>ML663567.1:2403059-2438752 GCA_007570785.1 Antilocapra americana
TGTGACCCCATGAACCGCAACACGCCAGGCCTCCCTGTCCATCACCAGCTCCCAGAGTCCACCCAAACCCATGGCCATCGAGTCAGTGATGCCATCCAGCCATCTCATCCTCTGTCATCCCCTTCTCCTCCTGCCCCCAAGCCTTCCCAGCATCAGGGTCTTTTCCAATGAGTCAGCTCTTCGCATCAGGGGGCCAAAGTATTGGAGCTGCCAAAGTACAATACAGCTCTACTCCAGGACAAAGACTGCCACAGACAAGAAGAGCATGCAACTGTAGGGGACAGAGCTGGCTCAGGCCTAAGAAGAACCTGAGCCAAGGGAGGGCAGACATCGCTGGCACTTGTGGTGGCAGCAGTTCAGGAATGGTCTAGAACTCTGGTGCCAGGACCACCCTAGCTTGGTTCCAACCCAAGCCAAGCACCTGCTTAGTCCCTCTTGCTCCAGCACTGCTTCCTTCTGGGGTAAGAGTATTGGTGTTCCGAGTGGGGAGAGCACACATTTAGAGGGGAAAAAGCAAACATGTACCCAAGCCTCAGGGCTGTTACTCCAGCAACTTGAGCCTTACTCCCACCCCCAGTAGGCTGGTGCTGGCCACTGAGCAGAGGAGGAACCCCAGCAAATGCCTTGCCCCTGCTCTAGCCCCTCCATCTCTAGTCCCACCTACCACCAAGATGATAGCTGCTAGGACACCATGGAGGAAGACATGGCTCATGTTCATGTCAGATATACCCTCCTAGCAAAGCTAAAGGGCACAGGCACATTGTAGAGGTATGCGCTCACACAAGGACACTCTTTCAAGACCATGAAAAGTAACTGTTTCACTTAATTTCACAGCTTCAGAGAAAGTTAAGAGAAATGAGGAGGCAAGGGAATTTCTTTCCAATGAAAAATGAGAGAAAAACCCTGAAAAAACAACTAATGAAATAGAGATAAGTAATTTACCAGATAGGGAATTCAAAGCACTAGCAATAATAAAACTAACTCAATAGGGAAGAGTGGATGAACACAATGAGAATTTTGACAAGGAACTAGAAAATATGAAAAAGAACCAATCAGACTGAAGAACACAATAAATGAAATGAAAAGGAACTAAGAGCAAAGTAGATGATACAGAAGAATGCACTAGTGATCTGGAAGCCCACTTATGAAGGAACTCACCCAATCAGAACAGCAAAACGAAAAATGAATTTTTAAAATAAGACCAGTTAAAGGGACCTCCAGAACAACATCAAACAGGGACTTCCGTGGTGGTCCATTGGTTAAGACGCTTCACTTCCAATGCAGGGGTATGGGTTGGATCCCTGGTCTGGGAAAAAAGATCCCACATGCCATGTGCTGTGTGATCAACAACAACAAAAAAGAACAACATTAAACATATCAACATTCACATTATTGGGGTCCCAGATGAAGTATTTGATGAAATTATAGTTAAAAACTTCCAGAGCTTAAAGAAGGAAACAGATATCCAGATACAGGAGGCAGAGAGGCCCTCAAACAAGATGAACCCAAACAGACCCATACCAAGGCATATCATAATTTAAAATGGCAAAAGTTAAAGAGAAAGAAAGAACTGTAAACACAGAAAGAGAAGAACAAAGAAACACGTATAACTGAAATCCATTAGATTATCAGCTGATTCCTCTGCAGAAACTTTGCAGGCCAGAAGTGAGTGTTATGATTTTATTTAAAGTGCTAAAGGGAAAAAGCTACAACTCTACCATGCAAGAGTATCAGTTACAACTGAAGGAGAGATAAAAACTTCTCTGAAAAGCAAAAACTAAAAGAGTTCGCCAATACTAAAGGAACTCAAAAAGAAATGTTTAAAAGTGGAAAAGAAAAGGCTACAAGGACTAATAATCTTTTGGAAAGGAAGAATCCCAATAGTAAAGGCAAATATATGGTAAAGGCTGAGGATCAACCATTTAAATAAGCTAGTACCAATATTGAAACAAAAAAAAATTTTTTTAATCAACTGTAACTACAGTCATTAAGGGACAGACATGAAGATGTAAAATATGATATCAAAAACACAAAACACAAAGGAAGAGAGTAAAAAAATATAGATCTTTTACAGTATGTTTGAAATTAAGTGAATACCAATTTAAAACAAGTAGATAGATGGCTACAGGATAACATACATGAACCTCATGGTAACCACAAAGGAAAATCCTACAATAGAGTTAATTCCCTGGTGGTTCACTGGTAAGGACTCCATGCTCTCACTGTCAAGGGCTCATGTTCAGTCCCTGGTTGGGGAACTAACTAAGCCACAAGCCACATGGTGTGGTTAAAATTAAAAAAAAAAAAAAGACCTATAATAGATACACAAAAACTAGAATGAAAGGAACAAGCATACTACTAAAGAAAATCTTCAAACCAGATGAAATGAAACCAGGAGAATAAGAAAAGAACAGAGAACTATAAAAACAACCAGGAAACAAGTAACAAAATGACAATAAATATGTAGCTGTCAATAGACACTTTAGAATCCATTTCAGTAGCTCCAATTACCATCTGAAATATGCTAATGAGCCAAAAAAAATCTCTCAGTGGTCCATTTGGAGCACTACATATACATGTCTGATATATACTGAACCACAGAATGGTGTCAAAACAACATATGGGAAACTGAATAATCATCTACCAACTGAAAATCTATTACAGGTGAACTTTAAAAGGCTATAAGGGAGGGATTTCCCTGGTAATCCAGTGGTTAAGACTCCACACTCCCAATACAAGGGGCACAGGTTCAATATCTGTTCAGGGTAGATCCCACATGCCACAACTAAGACTCAGTGCAGCCAGTTTTTAAAAGAAGGAGACAAGATGGCAGAGTACAAGCTCACTTCCTTTCATGAAAACACCAAAATCACAATTAACTGCTTAACAATCATTGACAAAAAAAAAAAACAAAGGCTGAAATCTACCAAAAAGATAACCTACATCCAAGGACAAAGAAGAAGCCACAGCATGATGGTAGGAGGGGTGCAATCACAATAAAGTCAAATCTCATACCTGCTGGGTGCGTAACCTACAAACTGGAGCATAATTATACCCCAGAAGTTTTCCCATAGAAGACAAAGTTCTGAGCCCATGTCGGGCTCCTCAGTCTAAGGATCTGGCAAAGGGAAGAGGAGCCCCCAGAGAATCTGGTTTTGAAGTCCAATGGGGTTTGATCACAAGAATTCCACAGGACTGGGAAAAACAGAATTTCTACTCTTGGAGGGTACATGCAAGGTCTTGTGTACACTGGAACCCAGGGAAAAAAAGCAATGACCTCGTAAGAACTGAGTCAGACCTACTTGCTAGCAGTGGAGAGTCCCTGGTGGAGGTGAAGTTGGGGACAGCTGTGGCTCACTGTGGGGACAAAGACACCGGTGGTGGTAGTTCTGGGGAGTACTCATTGGCATGAGATCTCCCGGAGGCTGCCATGCTGCCATTTTCTTGAAAGGGTCTGGCCCCACTCAGCAGTATATGAGCTCCAGTGCTGGGATTCCTCAGGTGAAAGAAAGCCCCTACCCATCAGCAGATGGACCGTTTAGAGAATTCCTGGGCACACACCCTTGACATGGCTCCACCCACTAGACGGACAAGAGCTAGCCCCACCCATCAGAGGCCAGGGAGAAGTCCCTCCTACCAGGAAACCTGCACAGGCCTCAGAGCCAGCCTCATCCACCAGCGAGAAGACGGCAGAAGCGAGAACTGCAGCCTATGGAACAGAAGCTACAGTCACAGAAAATTAGACAAAAGGAGATGGCAGAAGAATATGTCCTAGTTGAAGGAACTAGTCCAGAAGAGCAGCCAACAGAGGTGAGGATAGGCAAGCTACTAGAAAAAGAGTAATGATAGTAAAAATGATCTAAGTTCTGGGGAAAAGAATAGAGGTACAGATCAAGAAATAAAAGAACTGTTTAACAAAGAACTAGGACTAAAGAATGACCAAACAGAAAAGGACAATGAAATAACTGAAATGGAAAAATGTAGCTCAGTATCAATAAAACAAATAACCCAATCAATAAATGGGCAGAAAATCTAAATAGGCATTTCTCCAAAGAAGACATACAGGTGGCCAAAACGCATATGAAAAGATGCTCAACGTCACTAATTATCAGAAAAATGCAAATCAAAACTATAGTGAAGTATCACCTTACACTGGTCAGAATGGCTATCATCAAGAAGTCTATACATGGAGAAGGGAATGGCAACCCACTCCAGGACTCTTGCCTGGGAAATCCCATGCATAGAGGAGCCTGACAAACTACACTCTATAGGGTCACAAAAGGGTCAGACACAACAACTTGAATTGGCAAATAAGAAAACTAAAGTTAGAAGGAAAAAAAGTTATTATTTGAAAAAAAAAAGTCTATACAAACCATAAATGCTGGAAATGGTGTGGAGAAAAGGGAAGCCTCGGACACTGTTGGTGGGAATGTAAATTTTGTACAGCCTCTATGGAGAACAGTATGGAGGTTCCTTAAAAAACTAAAAATAGAGCTACCATATGATCTAGTAATCCCATTCCTGAGCATATATCTGGAGAAAACATGACTTGAAAGGATACATGCAGCCAATGTTTATTGCAGCACAGTTTATAATAACCAAGACTTGGATGCAACCTAAATGTCCATGGACAGATAGATAAAGAAAATATGATATATACATACAATGGGACATTACTCAGCCACTAGAAGAATGAAATAATGCCATTCGCCGCAATATGGATGGACCTGGAAGTTATCACACTAAGTTGAAACAAGTCAGAAAGAGAAAGACAAATGTCATATGATTTCACTTACATGTGGAGTCTTAAAAAAGATTACAAATGAACTTATGTACAGAACAGAAACAGGCCAACAGAGAACAAACTTATGCTTACCAGGATGGTGGCCAGAGATGCTTACCAGGATGGTGGTTTGGGACTGACATGTATACACTGCTGCGTTGAAAACAGCTAACTGGGAATTCCCTGGCAGTCCAGTAGTCAAGACTCCATGCTTCCACTGCAGGGAGTCTGGGTTCAGTCTCATGTCGGGGAACTAAGATCCTGCATGCTTTGTAATGCAGCCAAATGAACAAACAAGTACAGCTCTTAAAAAATATTTCCCGTCAAAAAATGCTAACAACCTTCTGAAAATGCAAGGTTGCCACAAATCTTCAATGTCTAAAAAACACAAAATCTGTGAAGTGAAATAAAATGAGATGGAACTGTATTGTCTTTTAGATGTCTGTAGGGTCTGCAGTAATTTATCCTCTTTCATTCCTGCTGTTGGTAATTTGTGTCTTCTCTGTTTCTTTTTTTTTGGTCATTCTGGCCAGAAGTTTATTACTTTTACTGACCAGAAATAGAGGATTTCCTTCTCCAGCTCTCTCTTCTCCAGATTTTCCCCACACTCTCCAGCAACCCGGGTCACATTTTCTGGTTTTGTTTTGTTTTTTCTTTTGCCCCCACCAGGTAGCATGAGGGATATTAGTTTCCCAACCTAGGATCAACTAGGAGTTGAATGTGTGCCCCCTGTAGTGGAAATGCAGAGTCTTAACCACTGGACCACTAGGGAAGTCCACTTTTTCTGTTTTCTGGCTAGAAAGATGAGTTTTTAAAATTGTTTTTTTCTTGGAGCACCAGCCTGCCACACAGTTTTACATGATTAGGGCTAACTTCGGGAAAAAGCAGTGAAATAAAAGAGTGGGAAAAAAAGAAAAGGCATTTCCCTAACACTTTTCAGATTCCTTTATCTCAGTTTTTCTGACTTAAAGGATAAGTTTCTTATTGGGATTTTAAATTCCTGTGCTATTTCCACCATAGTGTAGCCCTGTGACTGGGACTGTGCTTGTGTGGTAGGGCCAGAAGAAGAAAAAGGATGATAGTTCCTCCACTTCCTCCACATTCTCCTGCCTTCAGGAACACCTTTTCGTGGTCTTCTAACCAAAAACATAGGATTTCTCTAGAAGTTAGTTAAGTGCTGTGGCTGTTGTTGGGTCAAAGCCAGGAGATGAAACATTAAAAACATGAGAAACTCTCTCCTTCGTGAGTTCTCCCTCACCTTTTGGGTCTCTCCCCAATCTGCCTGCTACTATTTACTTTTTAAAGCACTCTCAAGTCTTTCCTGGTGGTACAGTGGCTAAGGCTCTGTGTTCCCAAGGCAGGGGGCCTGGGTTCAATCCCTGGTCAGGGAACTAGATTCCACATACCACAGCTAGCAGTTTTCTTGCTGCAACTAAAATCTGATGCGGCCAAATAAATACATATTAAATTAAAAAAGAGTACTCAAGTAGTTGCTTTTTGTATTTTTGTCCAGAGTTTTTAGTTGTAATCACTGGGAAAGATAGGGTGGAATGAGCTTACTCTGAGTCAGTACCAGAAGTCTTGAAAAGTCTTTTATGAATCACATATCATACTTCTGTATTACAAAAATATATAATTGAAATTTATTTTAAAAAGTTCCTGATTGTTAAAAACATTTCTTCTGGATTGAGTTACTGATACCAATATTATTATTATGTAACATGTCAAAATAACATTAATATTATTCTAATAAATAGTCATTGAGAAAAACATTAAGAGTATATCTTAATGACATGAATGGAAGCTTTAAATTAAGAAAGTCATTTTAATATCTGTGAATGAATATCAGTTATTACTAGAGTGGGACAGGTTCAGTTTCAATCATCCCTGAAACACCTTCTCCATCTATATAAGTAGATGGAAATGCAAGAAATTCTGTTATTGCTATGTAACCCCTTCTTTGAACTCCTTTCTAGTTATATGCCAAAAATCACACAATTTTCTATTTTCAAAAATTATTTTTAATCATTTAATAGCTGTCAATTTGATTAGTTTTTGTGTCAAAATCTTGGCTCTCTGTGCACCAAGGCCAAACAGAAATATGCAGACAGAGTAATGGAGAAGAAAAAAGTGGCTTTATTATTTTGCCGGTCTAAGGAGGAACGCAGTAGGCTACTGCCTTAAGAACCGTGTCCCGGTCCCTGATGAGCTGCTACGGTTCAGTCACCCAGTCATGTCTGACTCTTTTTGACCCCATGGGCTGTAGCACCATCTCCCCATCGGGGACTTTCCCAATGAATCAGCCATTCGCATCAGATGACCAAAATACTGGAGCTTCAGCTTCAGCATCAGTCCTTCCAATGAATATTCAGGATTGATTTCCTTTAGGATTGACTAATTTGATCTCCTTGCTGACCAAGGGACTTTCAGGAGTCGTCTCCAGCACCACAGTTCACAGGCATCAATTCTTTGGCCTTCTGCCTTCTTTACAGTCCGGCCCTCACAATGGTACGTGACCGTAGCCTTGACCATACAGACCACGGTCAGCAGAGTAATATCCCTGCTTTTCAACACACTGTCTAGGTGAGCAGGGAGAGGTTATATAGTCAGGCAGGGTACCGATAAGGATCAAGGCAGTAATAGTCTCCATTCCTTCTTTTGCAATTTCAAAAGGGTGCGGTTGCTGACAAGATCAGGGTGCGTGCAGGGTCTTAGGTGGTCTACTTTCAAATGTTGATGAGCGTCTCTGTCCCCCTTAATCTTGCCTCAGGTGATTTCCCCAGCCTCTCTTCCTTTGATTAGAAACTGTTCTGCTCTTTGAAACTCAGAAAAGGTCCTGGAGGCTGGAGTCTTGCCCACAAGGAAAGGAAGACAAAAAAGGCCTCTGTGCCCAAGAGCCCCACAGCATCAGTTTCTCGGGTTTTTGGAAGGAAAGAATTGGAAACTACCTGATTTTCTAAAGGTTTCCCTGGTAGCTCAGCTGGTAAAGAATCTTGCAATACAGGAGACCCTGGTTTGATTCCTGGGTTGAGAAGATCCCCTGGAGCAGGGATAAGCTACCCACTGTAGTATTTTGGCCATGGATTGCATAGTCCTTGTGGTCACAAAGATTTGGACCAGACTGAGCAACATTCACTTTCACTGACTTTCTTAAGGGTTTGTTACTTAGTGATCATTTGTTCATCTCCTCATTTTATGAGAAGGTTAGCAAGACTTGTCAATGTCTGGGACCAACTGTACCCAGTTTTGTTCCATTAGAGGTGCCTTGTTTAATCTAATAAAAGCTAGAATATTAAATATTATTAAATCAAAATGTTTCTTATCATAACATTTACATTGCTTTAGATTTCACATTTAAAATTAAAAATTTATTTCCTCAGTTACCTTAGTCACATGGAAACAGCTCAATAGCCACATGTGGATAGTAGCTATTGTACTGGGAAATGTGCGTGCTTGCTCAGTCACTTCAGTCATGTCTGATTCTCTGACCCTAAGGACAATAGCTCTCGAGGCTCCTCTGTCCATGGGAGTCTCCAGGCAAGAATACTGGAGTGGGTTGTGGTGCCCTCCTGCAGGGGATCTTCCTGACCCATGGATGGAACCCGCATCTCTTACATCTCCTGCAGTGGCAGGTGGGTTCTTTACCACTAGTGCCACCTGGGAAGTGCAAATCTAAGCTAGTGTTCATTATCAACCTAGTCAGCAAAATTAGATTTACTTTCTGTTAGAAAAAGTCTTCACTAGTCAAGCAAAATTTATGTTAATGTGTAATGTGACAACTATTATCATAACATTTTATAAGCTATATAAACTAAGCAACACTTTATAAACTACTATAAAAACATATAAAATAGATTGCTAAAAGCAGACACACAATCTTTTCAGTTCAGTTCAGTCGCTCAGTGTCTGACTGTGACCCCAAGGACTGCAGCATGCCAGGCTTACCTGTCCATCACCAACTCCCAGAGCTTGCTCAAACTCATGTCCATTGAGTCAGTGATGCCATCCAACCATCTCATCCTTTCTTGTCCCCTTCTCCTCCTGCCTTCAATCTTTTTAATCTTTTAAAAAGTGGTCAAAAGTTGCAAACTTCCAGTTGTAAAATAAATAAATTCTGGAGATGTAATGCATAGCAATGGTGACTATAGTTAGTGTTGGGAGGAAGAAACTTACTCTACCCTTCTACGTTCTTCAGGCTGGTCTAACAGTTAAATTGACATGAGACTGATTAACAGTATCAAACTCTCAAAAATTAATAGAATGAATATACAGAGAAGTAGAAGGATATGGTGGACCTGAAAAGCACTGTGAACCAATTCAGTATAATTAAGATTTTTACAATTTTCACACAAGTGTAGGATACAAATTCAAATTTCTGAGACCCTAAACTAGCAGAAACTGGAACATAATCAGGGACATAAAGCAAGGTGTAAAAATTTCCTGGTCTAAAGGTATTGAAATTACACAGAGTCTGTTCTCTTATCACTGTGGAATTATGTTAGAAATCAACATCAAAAGATATTTGAAAATAAACCCACATATTTTAAAGTGCAATGTGACATTTACCAAGAGAGATCTTCAACTTAGCCATCAAAAGTCTCAGTTGTTAAGTTAGACTGAAAAAAACAGAGAGGGGGATTGCAGAGAAGAAAGCATTTAAGTGAGAAATTAGTATCAATATGAGAAATCAATATGAAGATAGTTTAAACAAAATCCCATGTATTTGGAAAGAAAATGTTCAGTTTTAAATGATAGGTATACCTAAGAAGCTAGAACAAGGAAAATTAGAAAATATTTGTAGTAGAGTAACAATGAAAAGAGAATTTGTCAGAATTTGTTGCATGCAACTGAAGCTGCTCAATGCAATAAAATACAATGTGAAGTCTTGAATAAGGTATGAAAACAAATAATGGGCACTAGTGTAAAATTTTGTGAAATTTGAACAAAATTTGTGCTTTGATTAATATTGTATCTCTTGTTAATTTCCTGTATTTTTCCCCCCAGCATAGTATTTCTTTATATTCTCATAATTGGATTAGAAATTTCAGGCCTCATTCAAAAAAATCTTTTTTTAAATCACTAAAATAATAAATTTTCTAGACTTTTAGTAGTAATACTAGATGCCAAAATACATGGAACTGTATCAAAGTTTTGACTATAAATTAGAAATCTAGCATACTATTCAAACTAAGTAAAACAAGCTGAATGAAAATGTCATAAATTTTCTTAGCTGGGCAAAAATGCATAAATTTTCTAAAATAAATATTACACATACTATATATATGAATACAAAAGCTTTTCTACAACTCTTGATAAAAGCTAGAGAAACAACAGTAACAGCAACAAAAAGAGACAAAAATTGCAAAACATAAAACTAAATGAAATGGGAGCACTGAATATGAAATAGAAAAAATGAAACAAACTAGATAAAATTAAAAGATCATCATATAGTCCAGTGGTTTTTAAACATGGCTGCTCATTAAAATACATCTGGAGCTTTGGAGAAGAATAGCAATATCTGGGCATTTGCATTTTTCAAAATCTTCCGAGATAACTCTAATAGGCATCTGGAATTTAAAAAGTGATTACAGGTTTTTGTATTAAATGGTAATTTTGGTGATACAGAATTCTATTATTTTCTGTTGACCAATCATGAAACTAGGGCATCAATTGAATAACAGTTACATAATCACAACAGTAAAAGATGTTTATCAGTTTTTACAATCAATTGCCAGACTAAAAATTAAAATTAATTGCAATTGCAAGTCATGATGTAAACATGATTAACCTGACAATATAAAATAATTACATACAATTTGGGGGGTTAAGTAGAGTGATGTGGTAAATGGAAGTGCAAATATGAACATGTTCTCATTCGCCCAGTCAGTCTATGTCTCATCCAGCCAGCCAGTCTTTTAGTTGGTGCATTTAATCCATTTAGAGTTAAGGTAATTATCGATATGTATGTTGAGGGCTTCCCTGGTGGCTCAGATGGTAAAGCATCTGCTTGCAATGCGGGAGACCTGAATTTGATCCCTGGATTTAAGATCCCTGGGGGAGGGCATGGCAATCCACTCCAGTATTCTTGCTTGGAGAATCCCCATGGACAGAGGAGCCTGGTGGGCTATATAGTCCATGGGGTCGCCAAGAGTCGGACGTGACCGAGCAACTCAGTACAGTACAGTACATTACATGATTCTATTACCATTTTTTATTTGTTGTAAAGCTGGTTTTGTGATGATGAGTTCTCTTAACTTTCACTTGACTGAAAGCTTTTGATTTCTCCATCATATCTGAAGGAGAGTTCTTGCTGGGTGAAGTATACTTTCTTGGTTGTAGATTCTTCCATTCCATCACTTGAACTATATCGTGCCATTCCCTTCTGGCTTGTAGAGTTTCTGTTGAGAAATCAGCAGATAACCCTGTGAGAGTTTCCTTGTATGTTATTTGTCATTTTTCCCTTGTTGTTTTAATATTTTATCTTTATCTTTAATTTTCATCATTTTGATTACTGTGTGTCTCGGGGGTGTTCCTCCTTGGGTTTATCCTGCCTGGGACTCTCTGTGTTTCCTGGACTTGGCTATTTCCTTTCCCATGTTAGGGAGGGTTTCAGCTACTATGTGCTCAAATATTTTCTTGGGTCCTTTTTCTCTCTTTTCCTTCTGGGACCCCAATAATGCAAATGTTGGTGTGTTTAATGTTGTCCCAAATATCTCTTAGGGAGTCTCCTTTTTTCCATTCTCTTTTTAATATTCTGTTCTGTGGCAATGATTTCCACCATTCTGTCCTCCAGGTCACTTATCCATTCTTCTGTATTAGTTATTCTGCTATTGATTCCTTCTAGTGTATTTTTCATATCTATTTGTTCTCTAGTGCTTCTAGGTTTTTGGTAAACATTTCTTGCATCATCTCCATTCTGTTTCTGAGATCCTGGATCCTCTCTATCATTAGTCTGAATTCTTTTTCTGGAAGAGAGCGTTTCTCCACTTCCTTGGGTTGTTTTTCTGGGGTTTTATCTTGCCCATTCATCTGGGACAATACCTGCTTTTTCACTCTGGATAGCTTTCTGTGATGTGGTTTTGGTTCTAGCCACTGGAGGACTGTGGTTCTTCTTGCTTCTTCTGTCTGCCTTCTGATGGATGAGGCTAAGTGGCTTGTACAAGTTTTCTCATGGGAGGGACTATAATGGTGGGAATATCTGGGTCTTGTTCTGGTAGGCAGGGCTCAATAAAACTTTAACCCAGTTATAGCTCAAGGGTGGGGTTTCATTCCCTCCCTCTCTGTTAGTTGTTTGTGTGTTCTGTGTGTTAGTCACTCAGTCATGTCCATCATGTCCAACTCTTCGTGACCTCATGGACTGTACAGCCCACCAGGCTCTTCTGTCCATGGGATTTTCCAGGCAAGGATACTGGAGTGGGTTTCCACTTCCTTCTCAAGGGGATCTTCCAAACCCAGGGATCGAACTGCATTGCAGGCAGATGCTTTACCATCTCAGCTACTAGGGAAGCCCTAGTTAGTTGTTTGGCCTGAAGCAACTCAGCCCTGTTGTTCTTGTTGTTCAGTGGCTCAGTCTGTGTGACTCTTTGCCACCCCATGGGCAGCAGCACACCAGGATTCCCTGTCCTTCACCCCATGGACAGCAGCACACCAGGCTTCCCTGTCTTTCACCCCATGGACAGCAGCACGCCAGGCTTCCCTGTCCCCACCATCTCCTGGAGCTTGCTCAGATTCATATCAATTGAGTCAGTGATGACATCTGACCATCTTGTCCTCTGTCGTCCCCTTCTTCTCCTGTCTTCAATCTTTTCCAGCATCAGGGTCTTTTCTAATGAGTCTTCCCATCAGGTGGCCAAAGTATTGGCACTTCAGCTTCAGCATCAGTCCTTCTAATAAATATTCAGGACTGATTTCCTTTAGGATTGACTGGTTGGATCTCCCTGCAGTCCAAGGGACTCTCAAGAGTCTTCTCCAACACCACAGTTTAGTCACATTTTTATAAGATCAACTCACATACTACTAAAACTCTCTGGTGGTCCAGAGACTAAGTCTCCTCGCTCCCAATGCAGGGGGCCCACGTTTAATTCCTAGTCAGGGAACTAGATCCCATAAGCCATAACTAAAGATCCGGCATGCTGCAATGAAGCCTGTCAATGAAGGAGACACAAAAGATATGGGTTTGATTCCTGGGTTGGGAAGATCCCCTGGAGAAGGAAAAGGCAATCCACTCCGGTATTCTTGTCTGGAAAATACCATGAACAGAGGAGCCTGGGGTGCTACAATCTATGGGGTAGCAAAGAGTTGGGCATGACTGAGCAGGGATACACAGACACACACACTTCTGAGGAAATACTGATACAGAAGATTTGCACTTATCTTGTGGGTTATCAAAGAGGGCACTGGCTCATCTTCAAAGACACAGTAAAGTCCCCTAACGTAACCAGAGTGTGCTATAATTATTGGGCCAGCTTCTAGAGAATTCAAAAATGGACAAGAAACAAGGTGATGTTTTCTTGGAAACATCTCTGACAGTTAACATCTCTTGTATGCTGCCTCTGGTATTTCACTGAACTTTTTGATGTTTCTACCTATTTTTATCAGTTCAAATAACAACAAATATGTTTGAGTTAAAACTTTGCTGAGGCTGGACTTCGTTGGTGGTCCAGTAGTTAAGAATCCTCCTGCCAATGTCGGGGACACAGGTTCGATCCCTGATCCAGAAAGATTCCACATGCTGTGTTGCAACTAAGCTCTGCTGTGACTCCTGGAGTCTGTGAGTCCTAAAGCCTGTGTTCCGCAGCAGGAGAAGCCACCGCAGTAAGAAGCCCACGCTCTGAAATGAGAGTGGCCCTCGCTCCCTGCAGCTGGAGAAAACCAGCGCGCAACAAACAAGACCCAGTTCAGTCAAAAAAAAAAAAAAAATCTTACAGAGGTCTATTTTTCAATCCACTTCACTATAAATATTACTTCTACTTGAAATCTTATTTTCGAGTATATCTCTCTAGAACCCATTATGTGATATTTTCTATTTCATAAATCTACCACTATAGTAGTTATTTATACATTTGTATTATTTCACCCATTTGGTATCAAGCTTTTTAAGGATATTGAGGTTATCTTTGTATTTAGTCTTCAACCAATCTTTCAACCCATACTATGAAGTATTTACTACATGTTGGGCAATGTGATACATAATGGGATATAAACATGGGCAAGAAATATATAGTTTTCAACTATAGAAATATATAGAATATATAGAAGTATATAGTTCTATATAGTTTCTGACCATATGGAACTTGGGGAGTATATTGCTTATCATTCAGATAGAAGGCATTCAGTAAGTATTTATAGAATTTACATGAGGAAACTTTTTGTGTTAGGTGGGGTTAAAAAATATGGCATTTGTTGTAATTATAATTAAAATATTAGCAAGGTGGACTGCAATTCTACCAAGTAATTAAATTAATAAACCGTATAAATCTGTGATAATAGTGGTAAAATAAGGCAGGTAATTAAAGTCACAGTTAATTCATCATTTTCTTGTGTAAGGAAAATTACCATAAAGATTAATTACCTCCAGGCAACTGATAAAATTTCTTGGTATTCAAAACCCTGCCCTAGAAGCACACTAGTTTCTGAAGCAGGATTACTCCCCTGACTTTGTGGGTTCAAGTCAGTTATTGATTCACATATGATAAATTTGAAAAAGAAAAAATCTTATAAGGCTATACCACATAAAATAGGTCATTAAAAACAGTCAAATAAGATTAAATCATCTTAGTTCTAATATAAAACATCTTTTAAAATTATAAGTGATAAAACATGATCCTAAATTTGGGGCCTTTATAATTTAATTTGCAATAATGCAATATAATGTACAGCTAAAATTATGCTATTTATAAAGTTATAGGTATGATAAGAGATGTGGCATTTCTAAGCAAATGTATGTGTGCATATTTGTCTCTGGCATTTTTTATGAATAATTAAATAAAAATTATTTATTTGTGATTAATTAATTAAGTAAAGATGAAACTGTTCCATTATTTAAAGGTGAAATTGCCTTTAATTTCATCCATTAATTAAAGATAAAATTATTCCATTAATTTTTCTGGACACCATCATTGCCTTTTCCTATATTCTTAGCAAAAAGAGAAAGCTATCTAATACTAAAAACTAATCAATCAGGAGCTCCAGCCACTAAAATATAATTTTGTTTTTGGTAATAGAAGGCAGAAAATTAAAACATTTTAAAAATAGAAATAAGTTAAAAATGGTGTGTTAAGCAGAATTCTAAAATGTCCCCTAAGGGATTTTCCTGGTTGTCCAGTGTCAAAGACACCATACTCCCAATGCAGCAGACTTGTGTTTGATTCATGGTCAGGTAACTAGATCCCTCATGCCACAACTAAGACCAAGCACAGCCAAATAAATAAATAAACTTAAAAAAAAAAGAGAGAGAGAGAGACTGGAGAAGGAAATGGCAACCCACTCCAGTATTCTTGCCTAAAAAAATAAATAAATAAAAA
Organism: Antilocapra americana; assembly: GCA_007570785.1. Taxonomy (NCBI): domain Eukaryota; kingdom Metazoa; phylum Chordata; class Mammalia; order Artiodactyla; family Antilocapridae; genus Antilocapra; species Antilocapra americana. The sequence goes on from ML663567.1 coordinate 2,418,366, forward strand.
TTTAAAAAAATAAAATAAAAGAGGATATCCTCTATGATTCCAGTCCGGATATACACACCTATCATCCCCTCCTCTGGCATTTGGGTGGGGCCTGGGAATATGGTAGGGTAGCTACTCCCTTGATTAGGTTACATTCTATAAGCCCGTTTTGCTGACTAGTAAGATTCACTTTCTGGCTTTGAAGAAGTAAGGTCTCCATGTTTGTGGGAGTGCTTATGAGAGGACCACCTGGAAAGGAGCTGCAGGGGCCTCTAGAGACAGAATGGACCCCAGTTGACAGCCAGCAAGAAAGCTGGGACCTCATTCCTACTGAAACAAGAGGGAAGTGGGCAGGGCACAACTTTTGAAAGAATGACATAGCCTGAGGACACAACATAAACCAATTCAAACCTAATGAGTCCAAGAAGGCAGACAAGGCCTTCAAATAGACCTTGATCCTCAATCAGCAAGCTAAATGACACACCCAGAGGCACCAAGACAGTTTCAAGTTACCATCAAAAGACCAAAAAGTGAGTGGTGGCCCAATTCCTGGAAATCTTTACCCCTCCTCCAAATAGCTGGAATAATACTTCTACTCATGCAAGGGAAAGTTGCTCAGTTGTGTCCAACTCTTTGCGAGTCCAAGGCATTCTCTAGGCCAGAATACTGGAATGGGAAGCCTTTCCCTTCTCCAGGGGATCTTCCCAACCCAGGGGTTGAATCCAATTCTCCCACATTGCGGACAGATTCTTTACCAGCTGAGCCACAAGGAAGCCCAAGAATACTGGAGTGGGTAGCCCACCCTTTCTCCAGTGGATCTTCCCAATCCAGGAATCAAACCAGGGTCTCCCACATTGCAGGTGGATTCTTTACCAATAACCCTCCCACTCATAAGTCTATGAAATTCCCCAGCCCATAGAAGCTAACCATGCTACATTTTGAGGCTGCTGCACTCACCCTCTGCAATGGTCCACACTCTGTCTGTGGAGTGTATTTCTCTCTGAATAAATCCACTTCTTACCTGTTACTTTGTCTCTCACTGAATTCTTTCTCCAATGAGATATCAAGAACTTAAGCTTCATTAGGTCCTGAAAACAGGTCTGAGATCTCAGTGGGAAGACTGGGTTTTGGCCAGGTTCGAGTCCCAGCACATGGGTTCAAGTGCCAGTCTGAGGTAAATGGTTTCACTACAAGTAAAATTCTGGCAACCACTAGCAATTTGGAGGAGGATTTCCTAGCCTCAGATGAGATCAGACCCCCAGATTATACCTTGATTGCAGCCTTTGAGTACCTGAGTAATAGTTAAACCCTGCCAGGACTCCGTGGAAACTGCAATAATAAATGTATGTTCTTTATCCTTCTAAGCTTACACCTATCTGATATAAGCAGATAGGAAAGGAGGTCTCCTAAGAAAGAGAACTAGGCATGGCTTTCTTGACATGAGAAGCCATTTTTTGCCTAAGACATTTTGTGATCTAAGCCTGGCCACATTGCTTGCCCTTTTACAGGTCTCAGTAATTAGTGATCTAAAGAGAGAGAAGTGAAGGGATGAATTAACAAAGGAAAAGCAGTCAAGAAATAATACGTAAGCAATAAAATACAGTGCTAGTTCCTCTTCAAGCCTGCATGCATGCTAAGTCACTTCAGTTGTGTCTGACTCCATGTGACCCTATGGGATGCAGCCTGCCAGGCTCCTCTGTTCATGGGATTCTCCAGGCAAGAACAGGCCATGCCCTCCTCCAGGGGATCTTCCTGACTCGGGGATTGAACCTGAGCCTCTTACATCTCCTTTGTTAGCAGGCAGGTTCTTTACCACTAGAGCCACCATACAGAACTTCAGGTTCTGCAGGAACTTTGGCCCCCACCCAGGCAGAGGATGCTGAGACCCCAAACTGTTCTAAATATAAGGAGTGATGATGGTGACCTTTTCTGACCCTTGTGATTTCAATCAACTAAAGTTTGGACTCTAGCAACCCTTGCCTCAATTCTATGCCAAGTTCTGCTCGAGCCCCTTCATGAATATGCACACACCAGCCCAAACCACTTCATGAATATGCATGTACCCTTAGCTTAGAAACTCTCAATTTTGCTGTTCAGGGAAATGCTGCTTTGGGAAAGACCCAGATGTTCTTGCTTGCTGCAAGTAAGAAACCCTTCCTCTGCTCTTAGGCTTGATTGTGTCTTTTGACTCAACACTCACCAAGAGGCTAACACAGTTTTTAGATAACTATGGTAACTTTTTATGCAACAAGGAAAACAAACAGATAACCTGTATCAAGATAATAAATATTTCGGGTGTGATTTATTACGATGCTATAATTGTGGTATTTAATAATCCACACAGAATCCAAAAGAAATTACTAACAATGTTTATCTATGGGTTTTAATCTGGTGTCAAAAACTTTTGAAAAATTTGGTACTCATAGGAAACTTTCTGGTTATATTTAGATATACCTATTTGAATGCAGAATTCCAAAGAATGGCAAGGAGAGATAAGAAAGCCTTCCTCAGCAATCAATGCAAAGAAGTAGAGGAAAACAATAGAATGGGAAAGACTAGAAGTCTCTTCAAGGAGATTAGAGATACCAAGGGAACATTTCATGCAAAGATGGGTACAATAAAGGACAAAAATGGTATGAACTTAACAGAAGCAGAAGATATTAAGAAGAGGTGGCAAGAATACACAGAAGAACTATACAAAAAAGATCTTCATGAGCCAGATAACCACGACGGTATGATCACTCACCTAGCGCCAGACATCCTGAACTACAAAGTCAAGTGGGCCTTAGGAAGCATCACTACAAACAAAGCTAGTGGAGGTTATGGAATTCCAGTTGAGCTATTTCAAATCCTAAAAGATGATGCTGTGAAAGTGCTTCACTCAATATGCCAACAAATCTGGAAAACTCAGCAGTGGCCACAGGACTGGAAAAGGTCAGTTTTCATTCCAATTCCAAAGAAAGGCAATGCCAAAGAATGCTCAAACTACTGCACGATTGCACTCATCTCACACGCTAGTAAAGTAATGCTCAAAATTCTCCAAGCCAGGCTTCAGCAATACATGAACCGTGAACTTCCAGATGTTCAAGCTGGATTTAGAAAAGGCAGAGGAACCAGAGATCAAATTGCCAACATCACCTGGATCATCGAAAAAGCAAGTTTCAGAAAAACATCTACTTCTGTTTTATTGACTACGCCAAAGCTTTTGCGGAGAAGGCAATGGCACCCCACTCCAGTACTCTTGCCTGGAAAATCGCAGGGACAGGAGAGCCTGGTGGGCTGCCGTCCATGGGGTCGCTAAGAGTCGGACACGACTGAATGACTTCACCTTCACTTTTCACCCTCATGCATTGGAGAAGGAAATGGCAACCCACTCCAGGACTCTTGCCTGGTAAATCCCAGGGATGGGGGAACCTGGTGGGCTGCCGTCTATGGGGTTGCACCGAGCCGGACACAACCGAAGCGACTTAGCAGCAGCAGCAGCAAAGCTTTGACTGTGTGTATCACAACAAACTGTGGAAAATGCTTAAAAAATGGGAATACCAGACCACATGACCTGCCTCTTGAGAAACCTGTAGTACAGGTCAAGAAGCAACAGTTAGAACTGGACATGGAATAACAGACTGGTTCCAAATAGGAAAAGGAGTACATCAAGGTTGTATATTGTCACCCTGCTTATTTAGCTTATATGCAGAGTACATCATGTGAAATGCCAGGCTGGATGAAGCACAGGCTGGAATCGAGATTGCCGGGAGAAATATCAATAACCTCAGATATGCAGATGATACCACCCTTATGGCAGAAAGTGAAGAATTAAAGAGCCTCTTGATGAAAGTGAAAGAGGAGAGTGAAAAAGCTGGCTTAAAACTCAACATTCAGAAAACTCAGTTCATGGCATCTGGTCCCATCACTTCATGGCAAATAGATAGGGAAACAATGGAAACAGTGAAAGACTTTATTTGGGGGGGCTCCAAAATCACTGCAGATGGTGACTGCAGCCATGAAATTAAAAGACGCTTGCTTCTTGGAAGAAAAGCTATGACAACCTAGACAGAAAATTAAAAAGTAGAAACATTACTTAACCAACAAAGATCTGTCTAGTCAGATATGGTTTTTCCAGTAGTCATGTATGGATGTGAGAGTTGGATTATAAAGAAAGCTGAGTGCCAAAGAATGGATGCCTTTGAACTGTGGTGTTGGAGAATACTCTTGAGAGTCCCTTGGACTGCAAGGGGACCCAACCAGTCCATCCTAAAGGAAATCAGTCCTGAATATTCATTGGAAGGAGAGATGCTGATGCTGCAGCTCCAATACTTTGGCCACCTGATGCGAAGAACCGACTGATTGGAAAAGACCCTGATGCTGGGAAAGATTGCTGTTCATATGCCTGAACATACAGTCAGGGAAAAGCAATGTTTTTGAAAACAAGGGTACCCATGCCATCCCTGCCAGACTGGTTTCCATAGCAAGGACACTGTGACAACCTAAGTGTACAACACAAGAATGAATAAAGAAAATAGGTCATATACACGCAGTGGTATATTAATTAGCTGTAAGGAAGAATCAAACAATGACATGTTCAGGCACAGGCAAGAAGGTAGAGATGATCATCTCAAGTGAAGAGAGACAGGGAGCGACAAATAGAATCTGATGACACTTCTAGGTGGAATCTAAAAACGGATACATATGAGCTCTTTGAGGCAGGATAAACAGTTCACAGACTTAGAAAAAAACCTCTTCTCACTTACTGCTAGTAGAGAAGAAAGGTGTTGGGCATATAGAAATGAGCTACTTGACTAACGTGCACATGTTAGAACATAAGCCACTAGGACCCACTGGGTAACACCAGGAATAATACTCCACTTTCTGTAATAATCTAGAAAGGAGCCGTCCCTGAAATACAACATATACACAGCTGTGTCTGAGTGAATTAAGTGGCTATGAATTAAAAAAAAAAAAAAAAACACTGCCTTGTAATTCACCTATATACTCAAGTTCAACTAACTGGATAAACACAATAAATATAGAAACATATGCTGACTCTATTCCGTTCATCCCATGGTTACCACATCTCTGGAGACTGCAAGCTTGGGTCCTAAGACTGGATTATTGTGGGGCTCAGAGTCCTGGGGGATGTGGCAGACAGTGTGACCCCACGATGCTCCTGGAATGCCTCTTGCCTTCTGCAGGAGCCCTCAGTCTCTAGATACAGGCGAAGTAAATTAAGACATGCGAATTAATGTAGACACCCATATGTGTATCCAATAGATGATCGGAAACAACCTCCTGAATTTTCCTGAACACGCTGTAATCACCTAGATGGGCACAAGAGAATAGATAAATGCTCTTCTTCAAAGAGAATAGATAAATGCTCATTCTCTAATGAATCAAGTGTCTGTACACCTGAAACACACATAAAAACAGAAATCACCTCTATTCCAAGGGAAAAAAATCACGCGGAAACGGGCGGCGCGCGGCGCGGGGGCGGGCGGGGAGTGCGTGCGGCTGGATAATGCCGCCCCCTTGCGGCCCTTCTCTGCAACCGTCGCTCGAAAAGCTGCGCTGATGGGCATCGAGTAGCTCGAGGCCAAAGGGTCCGGGGGTCAAAAACTGCTGACCTCAACAAACGTCCTGGGGGTGGTCGGCAGAGAAGAATTTAAAACAGGGCCGAGTTTCAAGAAGCTGAATCGAGAGGGATCCTGAACTCACCCTTGAGAAGAAGTCACAGATCGCTGTTTCCTGGGGCGCTTCCAGATTTGGTTTTAAAGATCCTTCATAGTGTTCTTTCTGGTGGAGGAACCAATGGACATTTTTAGTGACCGCATCCAAATTAATTTCTTGATGGGAGTTTCTATTCCTAAAATTTTCCCAGCTTTACTTTGCTGACCTTCATTCTTGATTATTTCTTGTGCTTGTAGCTATCCATTCGATCTTTTTCAACTGAGGTGCTGTTGATTCACATTACCATATTTGCTTTGAGATACAACATAGTGATTCAATGTTTTAATGGAATATATGCCATTTAAAGATATTACAAAATCATGGCTATATTCCTCTCTGCTGAATACTATTATTTTTCTTACATTATACAGAGTGATTTTTATCTCTTAATTTCTTCCCCAATCTGGCAACACGTACAACCAAATCCCCATAGGCATCCATTAGTTTATGGATTTGTGAGTCTCTTTCTGCTTCATAGATAAGTCCATTTGTGTCTTATTTTAGATGAAACTATTGTGATTTCCTAGGGCAGTTTTCTCTGTTGTTTCTCACAACCTTGCCTTAGATAGGACTATGTAAATACATTTTCCTGAAAAGAGTATCATTTTCAGGAATAGCGCAATTTCAATTGGAATTCTTTCCAAATTTCATCCAGGAAAGCACAGAATCTTAACTACTTGATTGCAGGGAAGTCCCCCTGAGCATTCTTGTTTAAATTAACCTTTATTCCGTATTGTAGTAACATTGATAGACAATGTTTTATTGGTGGCTGTTGGACCGAATGTATTTCTACTTTGTTGTTGTTCAGTCGTGAAGTCAGGTCTGATTCTCTTTGTAGGAGCACTCCCTTTTCTCCAGGCCCTGTTAAACCGGTCACACATCTGTTTGTTTATAATAAGTGTACATGGATATAAATGTCTAGGTGCATAGAGATATAAATGTTTAGGTACATAAAAATCTAAGAGATATAAATGCCTGATTACAAAGAGACATAAATATCTATGTAAAGAAAAATATAAGTATCTATGTACATTAAGACATAAATATCTAGAACAGACAGATGTAAACATCTATTATAGATACAGATAGACATAGATCTCTATATACATGTATAAATATTTATGTATGCAAAGATGGTTACACAGTGGACGATGCAAGGGACAATCTTATAAAGTAGACAAAATAAGTGATACAGACGGTAGCATTTAGAAGATCATACTACAAGAGAGAAACAAACAATTTCAAAGTAAAGAGAACAAATCTAATCAGGATTTGCATTGGTGTTGTTGCTCTTGGTGTTGTTCAGTCACTCAGTCGTGTCTGACACTTTGCAATCCCATGGACCACAGCACACCAGGCTTCCCTGTCCTTAACCATCTCCCGGAGCTTGCTCAAACTCATGTCCATTGAGTCAGTGATGCCATCCAACCATCTCATCCTCTGTCATCCCCTTCTCCTCCTGCTTTCAATTTTTCCCAGCATCAGAGTCCTTTCTAATGAGTCAATTCTTTGCATCAGTGGCGAAAGTATTGGAGCTTCAGCTTCAGGATCAGTTCTTCCAATGAATATTCAGGACTGATTTCCTTTAGGATTGACTGGTTGGATCTCCTTGCAGTCCAAGGGACTCTCAAGAGTCTTCTCCAACACCACAAATTTCAAAAGCACTGATTCTTTGGCATTCAGCCTCCTTTATAGTCCAACTCTCACATCTATATATTACTACTGGAAAAACCATAGCTTTGACTATAGGAACCGTTCTTGGTAAAGTAATGCCTCTGCATTTTAATATGCTGCCTAGGTTGGTCATAGCTTTTCTTTCAAGGAGCAAGAGTCTTTTGATTTCATGGCTTCAGTCACCATCTGCAGTGATTTTGGGGCCCACAAAAATAAAGTCTTTCACTGTTTCCATTGTTTCCCCATCTATTAGCCATGAAATGATGGGACTGGATGCAATGATCTTCATTTTTTGAATGTTGAGTTTTAAATCAGCTTTTTTACTTTCTTTCCTCTTTCACCTTCATCAAGAGGCTCTTTTAGTTCCTCTTTGCTTTCTGCCATAAGGGTGGTGTCATCTGCAAGTCTGAGGTTATTGATAATTCCCCCTGATATCTTGATTCCAGCTTGTGCTTCAACCATCCCGGCACTTCACATGATGTTCTCTGCATATAAATCAAATAAGCAGGGTGACAATATACAGACTTGACGTACTCCTTTCCCGATTTGGAACCAGCCTGTTGTTCCATGTCTGATTCTAACTGTTGTTTTTTGACCTGCATACAGGTTTCTCAGGAGGCAGGTCAGGTGGTCTGGTAATCCCATCTCTTTGAGTATTTCCCACAGTTTGTTGTGATCCATACAGTCTAAGGCTTTAATTTAGTGTAGTCAATGAAGCAGAAGTAGATGTTTTGCTGGAATTCTCTTGCTTTTCCTATGATCCAACAGATGTCGGCCATTTGATCTCTGGTTCTTCTGCCTTTTCTGAATCTGGCTTGAAATCTGGAAGTTCTTGGTTCATGTACTGTTGAAGCCTAGGTTGGAGAAGTTTGAGCATTACTTTGCTAGCTTGGAAAATGAGTGCAATTGGCATTGCCCTTCTTTGGGATTGGAATGAAAAATGGCCTTTTCCAGTCCTGTGGCCACTGCTGTTTTCCAAATTTGCTGGCATATTGAGTGCAGCAGCACTTTCATGGCATCATCTTTTGGGATTTGAAACAGCTCAGCTGGAATTCCATCACCTCCACTAGCTTTGTTCGTAGTGATGCTTCCTAAGGCCCACTCAACTTCACATTCCAGGATGTCTGGCTCTAGGTGAGTGATCACACCATCGTGGTTATCTGGGTCATTAAGATCTTCTTTGTATAGTTCTTCTGTGTATTCTTGCCACCTCTTCTTAATATCTCTTGCTTCTGTTAGGTGCATGGTGTTTCTGTCCTTAATTGTACCCATTTTTCATGAAATGTTCCCTTGGTATCTCTAATTTTCTTGAAGAGATTTCTAGTCTTTCTCATTCTTTTTTCCTCTATTTCTTTACATTAATCACTGAGGAAGGCTTTCTTATCTCTCCTTGCTATCCTTTGGAACTCTCCATTCAGATGGGTATATCTTTCTTTTTCTCCTTTGCCTTTTGTGTAACTACTTTTGACCTGGTGGCAATAAACCATCAAGGTCACAGGGGATTCAGGTGGTGATGGCAAATTCTGCAAGGGTCAGGTAATGAAAAAAAAGGTTAAATGTTTCATCTTTGTTTATGAAGTAGACCGTATCACCTTATGGACACGAACTTGTCGATACCGCCTTAAGTGTGAATCATCCCAGATCTTCATATGCCCTCACCCCACCTGCTTCAACTCAAATCATTCCAAGCATAACTCCAACTTGTTGCAGCTCTGGTTAGTCATGTCTTGCAATTTCATAAAAAAGACACATTGTAATTCATTTGTATAGACCAGTAAAGGCTAGGATTTCTAATTATTTTTTCTAGAGGCCTTATACATCATTTAAAATTTCCCTGCTTCACTGTGTTCTGATTCATTTGACATGGCAAAAGTGATGGAAAGAGTATTTAATATAATCTGAACTCACTAGGAATTTATTATTTGGTGTATGTTAAGATCTGAGAAGTAGATCTTATTGGATATAAAAAGAAATATTTTGAATGTAGGAGCATGATTAGAAATTGAGAGAGTCATTTGACCAGAGAGCAATCATGATGGATTTTTACCCATGCTGCTGCTGCTGCTAAGTCGCTTCAGTCGTGTCCGACTCTGTGCGACCCCCTAGACAGCAGCCCACCAGGCTCCCCCGTCCCTGGGATTCTCCAGGCAAGAACACTGGAGTGGGTTGCCATTTCCTTCTCCAATGCATGAAAGTGAAAAGTGAAAGTGAAGTTGCTCAGTCGTGTTCGACTCTTAGCAACCCCATGGACTGCAGCCTAGCAGGCTCCTCCGTCCATGGGGTTTCTGAGGCAAGAGTACTGGAGTGGGGTGCCATTGCCTTCTCCACCTTCACCCATGAGGACAAGTTTATCTTGGTAGTAATATCAGCAACTGAGGAGTTAAAGTGTTATTACTGTGAAAAACTATTAACAGAAAGTGAAGTCAGTCAGTCATGTTCAACTCTTTGTGACCCCATGGACTGCAGCCTGCCAGGCTCCTCTGTCCATGGGATTCTCCAGTCAAGAATACTGGAGTGGGTTGCCATTCCCTTCTCCAGAGGACCTTCTTGACCCAGGGATTGAACCAGGTCTCTTGCTATGCAGGAAGTTTCTTTACCATCCGAGCCACCTGGGAAGCCTCGATTAACAGAAGGGGCAGAGGAAATGTTTTCATATATAGAACACAACTTTCCAAGAGGCTGTAAACTTCAGATACATGTTTTATTATTTGAAATCTTGAGCGGATTATGTATAAGTTAACAGACTGTTCAAAGAAACATTATATTCATTCCTGGAATGAATACACCACTTTTTGATTTGTGCACTTGTGACACAGTTAACCAGGCTCAGAGATACTCTGTGTTGGAGAGTATCCTAAACCAGTGTGCGCATACCTGCTGCAGATCTGACAAGAAACATTTACTCCCGCATTGTTGCTGTTGTTCAGTTGCTAAGTTGTGTCCAACTATTTGTGACCCCATGGACTGTAGTGTGCCAGGATTCCCTGTGCTTCACTATCTCCCGGAGTTTGCTCAAACTCTTGACCATTGAGTTGGTGATGCCATCTAACCATCTCTTCCTCTGTTGCCCCCTTTTCCATTTGCCTTCAGTTTTTCCCAGCATCAGGGTCTTTTCCAGTGAGCTGGCTCTTTGCATCAGGTGGCCAAAGCATTGGAGCTTCAGGTTCAGCATCAGCCTTTCCAGTGAATATTCAGGGTTGATCTCCTTTAGGATAGACTGGTTTGATCTCCTTGCAGTCCAAGGGACTCTCAAGAGTCTTCTTGAGCACTGCAGTTCGAAAGCATCAATTCTTCAGTGCTCAGCCTTCTTTATGGTCCAGCTCTCACATCTGTACATGACTACAGGAAAAACCTCACATATGGAGTATCAAATTTGTCTTTACATATTGCCTGCTAAATTTAGACTCTTGGTTCACACTTCGTGTCACCATGTAGTGTCATGGTTAAATCCAATTTGAAACTAAACTTAGTTTAAGGATGTGGTTCGCCTACCAGTAGTGTAGGAGCCTTCTGTTTTAGCACCTGTGGCCCTGGCATGATGTCTCAAAACTCAGCAATTCTTACTCGTTGATAAGAATATCAATTTCATTTTAGCACAGTTTGAACAGAGAAGTGAAAAAATCACAGTGCTGATTTTATCAGGTTTCTTCAGGGAGGAAATTGAAGCTGTTAGAAGGCAAAGTCCATGCAGCTTATGGGCTCTTTGACTCACTAATTTTTGCAGGAATTTTCTAACATATTTTTTCAAGTGTGACCTTTCATTAATATAATAGCAAATAACAGAAATAGAAGAAACTAACTCCAAATGATGACATTTCTACCCTGAAAACCTGAACGCAAAGGAACCAATGGAACTGCAAAGATAAGGGGGCCAGCTTTTAAGAATATTTTATGTTGACAAATACTAACTAGTGCGCTTGTAATTTCAACAATGCATTTTTACTTTGACAACAATATCCTTTTCTAGAAGGCTGTCTCCTGCTGGAACCCTGGGATGATGGAATCAGGGCACTTCCTCTCTGCCTTTATAGGACACTGGGCTGAACTGTAAGAAATCCCTGGCTTTCCCCTGGATCCTGACCGTTGCACGGCCAGATGTTGGTAACAGTTTTGCTTGGCCTGTTGAAATGTTTAATGACAGAGGTTCTTTCCACTTCCTGATGTGGGTGAAGAGGGGAGCCCAGTGATGATTTCTTCTTCAAGAACTGTGTATCCTAGTTCCCACGCACAGGTGAGCCCCCTGTGCCGCGATGAAGGACCCTGCGTGTGTGCGACCTCTCCTCCTGGGAGCGCAGCTTTAAGCTGGTTTAAACCTGACCAGCTTCTGTCTGTGGTGGGTTCAGACGGCTCTAAGTCCCGTCTAGGGGCTTCCCTTGTGGCTCAGATGGTAAAGATCTGCCTGCAGCACAGGAGACCTGAGTTCAATCCCTGGGTCAGGAAGATCCCCTGGAGAAGGGCATGGCAAACCACCCCAGTGTTCTTGCCTGGGGAAGCCCATGGATGGAGGACCCTAGAGGGCTACAGCCCATGGGGTCACAAACAGCTGGATATGGCTACCGACTAACACTTTCACTTTTCAAGTCCTGTCTGCACTGATTATGTTGAGATGAGACCGCATGGTTTCTAAGGTGAGGACATTTAAACCTGACCGTGTTCTGTGTGCATGAGGACATGGAGACCTGGGTAGACGCCTGGCCTGGCCTCTGTCCTGGAAAACTCCACGCCTGCATCTGAATGTCAGTGCTCAGATGTCTGGGGTCTGGAGCTGAGGTGGGTTTCTCTGGGTAACTGTGTTCTCCTCTGAGTAGGGTTCCATGGTCCTCCCAGGGGTCAGAACTGTGGTAGGGTTCGTAGTCTTTCCCTCTACATCAGGTTCACCTTCCCTGGAGACTCCTCAGGTGGGCTACTTGGTAATTATTCCAATTTACCAGCACCTCTGTTTGAGTAGGGAGGCAGGTGTGCCTGGTGAACTGGCTCCAGGGTAAGGGATCCGGCATATAGTCGGGGGGCAGCTGGTGAGTTTGCTGCTGTGATCTCCTTCCGGTCGACTGTCTCCTCTGAAAACAACAGAGCTGCCCCTTTCTTTCAGCCCAGCTGGCCATGTTTTCTCAACATCTTGGTGGGACAAGACAGAAGGAGACTGTCACAAGCAAGGTCGTGTGTTCAATTCTAGCGTGAACTTTCAAACCAGCAAAAAATCACACAGAACCGAAGTAAAACAGGAGAGGCCTGACTTCTCAGGGACAATTGTAGGGAGAGGAGACGGACCCCACACTTCTAGGGTCCCAGGGACCTGGTCTGTTTACACATCGGGGGCCTGCCAACCACAGCCGTGGTGTCCTGACTGAGGGACGTGTGACCTCAGGTGGGGAGGTCTGGGAACTGCGTGAGTCTCACCCCATTGGCGTGGGTCCCGATCATGTGTACCGGGAGACTCCCCCCCCCCATAAAAGTAAGAGAAAGGGATGAACACATGTGAGTTTCACTTGTGTTTAGGAATTAATACTCCATGGTATCCACTTTATACAGGCCTGCGCCTGTTTGCCTCTTTACCCCTTCAAGGTTCACCCTCCCTGGGGCTCCTGGAGACTCCTCAGGTGGGCCACCTGGTAATTATTCCATTTCACCAGCATGAGCATGGCGAGAAGGGGGCAGGTGTACCTGGGTGGTTGATTGCAGGGCAGATGGATCAGGCGTAGCGGCAATGGGCATCAGATGTGTTGCTGCTGTGATCCCCTTCAGGTTGACCGTCCCGACTCCGCAGAGGCCAGACCTGGCCCTCGTCTTCCAGCCCTGCGCCTGGTGTGTTTTCTCAGCACCTCAGTGGGACAACAAAGGACCAAGCCTGCCAGAACCAAGGTAGTGTGTTCGACATTATCACGACAGCTATAAAAACAGCTAATATCACGTAGGACCAAAGCGAAAAGAGGAGGACTTCTCTGGGGCAAGTGTTGGGAGAGGAGGCCAACTCTACACTGCTCTCTACCATCTCAGGAGGTCACAGGAACCCACTGGTTTCCACCTTCGGGGCTCAACCAGCAGAAACTTGTGTCCTAACCAAGGGTCTTGTGACCGCAGGTGGAGTCACGTTGGAGACTGCGGACATATGTCCCCAGGACATGGTCTGGGAATTATGTGGGTCTTGCCCCATCTGCAAGGGTCAGGAATCTGTACCCAGAAACCCCATATCTACTCTTCACCTCAGTGTGTCTTGTCCCCTCTGAGATTTCCAACATCTGAATTGAGGGTGTTGCCCTGGTTGGTCCTTTCCCTTCTCTTGGTCTTGTCACGTTCTCACGAGGTCAGGTACACTGCTGAGTGGGTTGCTGCTCTGTGTTCTGCTGAGTGGAAGCTTTTGGTGGTGTCATATCAAAGTCAAAGCACATCCCTTCTCCAATCCACAGGGTCACCACTGTTTGGAGTCCCCTAGACGGATCTCAGGTACTTTAATTTGTAATTTAATTTTTGTTTTATATTTGAGTCAAGTTTATTTCCATTGTTTTGTTAGTTTTTATTGTACGAACTTGATTTGATTTTACGTAGAGCTATATCTATTCTTTTTCCATTTTTTCCCTCATATAGATTATTAGTTTGTTCAGTAGAGTTTGCTGTCCTATTTGATTATCAGTTTGAAAGATACTAGGATGTATATTTAAATCCTAAACTCTTAATTTATCTCTCCTTTCTAACTTTCTTTTGATAATCATAACTTGATTTTCTCAGGCTATGAGTCTCTTTTGCTCATTAGGTCTTTGGTATGAATTTATAGATTCCACTGGTACGTGATAACTCATGATATGTGTTTTTCCTCTCTGACTTACCTCATTTAGTATGATAATTTCTCAGTCCATCCATGCTGCTGACAGTATCCTTATTTCGTTCTGTTTTATGGCTGAGTAGCATGCCAGTGTATAGATGTACCACCCAGTCCTCAGTTTTCTGTCAGCGGACATTTTGGTGGATTCTATGTCTTATTATCGATAGTGCTGCCCTGAGAATCAAGGTGTACGTGTCACTTTGAATGGGGATTTTCTCTGGACCTGAGTCCATGAGTGGGGTTGCAGGATCATATGTCACCTCTATGTTTCGTGTTTCTTGGAACCTCCATGCTGTTTTCCATGGTGGCTTCACCATTTACATTCCCACCAAGACTGTAGGAGGATTTCATTTTCTGTACCTTCTTTGCAGGTCTTTTTATTTTACCTTTATTCTTTGCAGATCTTTTGATGATGGCTGTTGTGACCAGTGTGAAGTGATATCTTATTGTAGTTTTGATCGGTATTGATTTAATCATTATTGATGTGGAGTTTCTTTCCATGTGCTTTTATTATGTTATACCTTGTGAGTACAAGTTACCTCTTGAAACTGGCCTCTTGAAACTTGGCCCTGTTTGGTATTCTTTTCTGATAATTTCCCCAGGATGTTTCTTGAGGTGTTATTTAAAGCTCTGTCAAACTTGTGACTATTAACAGCCCTTCGGAGTCTGTTTTATGGCGTCCCTGCTGGGCTCAGTGGTTAAGAACCCACCTGCAATGCAGAAGACGTTCAATCCCTGGGCTGGGAAGATCCCCTGGCGGAGGAAGTGGCGACTCCCTCCAGTATTCTTACCTGGAGAATCCCATGGACAGAGGAGCCTGGCAGACTACAGTCCGTGGGGTCGCAAAGAGTCAGACACAACTGAGCGACTAAACAACAGCACCTATTTTAAGGTGTAAATATTGTTCTGTACCGTCTAATTACTCGCCGCCCCCCTCTCTGCACCTTTCCATTTTGGTAACCATAAGTTTCTAAGTCTGTGAATTTGTTTCTATCCATTTCTTTTTAGATTCCGCCAGAAGTGATATTCTGTATTATCTGCCTGTCCCTGTCTCACTTAATTCACGTAGTATAATCACTTTTAGTTTCTTCTGGAAATGTTTCATTTCATCCTTTATGTCTGAGCAATACTGTGTATTGAGCATTGTTTCTGTGCATTGTGTTTATGTACTCCATTTTCTAATCCATTCATCTGTCCTTGTACACTTAAGTTGCTTCCCTGTCTTGGCTATTGTACCTAGTGCTGCATGATCTTTGGGAGTGCAGGTATCTTTTAAAATTTTGTTTTTTTCTGTATCTACGTCTACATACTGAAGAAGGAAATGGCAATCCACCCCAGTATTCTTGTCTGGAGAATCCCATGGTCAGAGAAGCCTGGCAGGCTACAGTCCATGGGGTCACAAGAGTTGGACACGACTTAGTGACTATACAACTACCAGCATGCCTAGGTATGAGATTGCTGTGTCACTGGGTTCTTCTATGTTTAGTTTTTAAAAGAACCTCCATAATATCCTCCCTAGTGGGTGCACTGATTTACATTCTCACCACCAGTGTAGGAGGGTTCCTTTCTCTTCACACCCTCTGCAGAATTTGTTGTTGTGAGTTTCTGATGTGGTCATTCTGACCAGTGTGAGTTGGTACTGCACTGTACATTTGATTTGCCTTTTTCAAAGAACTGGTGATGTTGAGCATCTTTTCATGTGTTTTATGACCATCTCTATGACATCTTTAGAGAAAATATGCATTTAGATCTTTGGCTTATTTTTATTGAGTTTTTTTAAAAAATTGAGTTGTAGTAGTGGTTTGTTGGGCTCCAAAATCACTGCAGATGGTGACTGAAGCCATGAAATTAAAAGATGCTTGCTTCTTGGAAGAAAAGTTATCACCAATCTAGACAACATATTAAAAAGCAGAGATATTACTTTGACATCTAAGGTCTGTCTAGTCAAAGCTATGGTTTTTCCAGTAGTCATGTATGGATGTGAGAGTTGAACTGTAAAGAAAACTGAGTGCTGAAGACTGGATGCTTTTGAACTGCGGTGTTGGAGAAGACTCTTGAGAGTCCCTTGGACAGCAAGGAGATTCAACCAGTTCATCCTAAAGGAAATCAGTCCTGAGTATTCATTGGAAGGACTGATGCTGAAACTGAAGCACCAATAATTTGGCCACCTGATGTGAAGAACTGACTAATTGCAAAAGATCCTGATTCTGGGAAAGATTGTAGGCAGAACGAGAAGTGGGCAGAAGAGGATGCAGTGGTTGGTTGGCATCACCCACTCAATGGACGTGAATTTGAGCAAACTCCGGGAGATAGTGAAGGACAGGGATGCCTGGCATACTGCATTCCATGGGGTCACAAAGAGTCAGACAGGACTTAGCCCCTGAAGGACTACAAAAAACCGGATCGTCCTGAATATGAAATGCCCAGCAGCGCAGCTCTTCATGGTGTTGTTACAGAAACTGCCACAAGGCGGCAGCACTTCTTCATGCCACACTGCCTTTTTTCTCCCTGCAATTCCCTTGTTATTTTCTATTGGAATATAGTTGATTTCTGATGTTGTGTTTGTTTCAGGTTTACAGGAACCCAATTCAGTTATATTAATACACAGATGTTTATCTATTCCCTTTGGGTTCTTTTTTGCATACAGGTGATTACAGTATGTTAATAAACTTCCCTATGCTATTCACTAGGTACTTTTTGAGCATCTGTTTGATATATATTAATGCACACATGTTAATTCCAATCTCTTAATTTATTCCGCCAGTGTTTGGAGGTTCGGCACTCTGCTGAGGGCAACAGGTACTCCAGGCGCATTTTGGAGGCACACTGCCTGCCCCATGCTCCCAGCTCTCCAGACTTGGGACCCAAGCCAATCAGCCTCCAGGTATGTGACACCAGCCCAGGTCACTATTTCCTGAGGGATGTAGAGTCAGCATTTCTTTTTTGTTGTTTCTGTTTTTATCCCATCATTTGTATTGAAGTCAGGTGGCGCTAGTGGTAAAGAATCCGTCTGCCAATGCAGGAGATGTAAAGAGATGGGGGTTCCATCCCTGGGTTAGGAAGATACCCTGGAGAAGGGAATCCCACTCCAGTGTTCTTGCCTGGAGTATTCCCTGGACCAAGGAGGCTCGAGGGCTACAGTCCATAGGATCACCAAGAGTGGGACACGATTAAGCAGCTTAGCAGGCGTGTCAGTGAATTACAATCTTGTGGGGTTTTTCTTGTTCCTTCTACCACAATGTGTTTCACTTTTCTTAATACACATATGTGTATGTATGCATATATATGTGTATATATATATATTTTTGTTGTTGTTGTTTTTCCATATAGGTTATTACACAGTGTGGGAGTAAGTTTCCCTGTGTCACACAGAGGGTCTTGGTCATTTATTTTATAAATAGTTGTGTGCCTATGTTACTCTGAAGCAGCTCATTTCTTCACACCACACATCTTTATATCTTAGTGACTGAAAGCTTATTTTCTAAGTCTGTGAGACTGTGTCTCCAGGCGAGAAATTCATTTTTATCCATATTTAGGTTACACCTAGAAGTGATATCATATGATACTTGTCTCTCCCTGCCTCCCTTACTTCACTCAGAATGATCATCTAATTTCTTTCCTGTGGCCAGACGTGAGATTATTTCCTACTTGTTTATGGTTGAGAAGTATCTCATGGTGTATGTATATGCACCTTGTCATCAGTATACATTCATCTGTGCTTCTACAATTAGCTTGATTACCTGTTGGCCATTGTATGTAGTGAGGCTGAAATGGCAAAGTTACCCATTTCTTTTAAAATTTTGGTTGTCTTGACCCCATTCCAGTCCAGACATGAGGCACATACCTGCTCAGGCTCCAGAAATGGGATAACAGCCTAACTGGAGAGGTTTCAGGGAATAAACTAGGCATTGCTCATTTTCCTCGTCTTTAATCTCATGCCAGTGCTATGTAGGAGTACAGTCGATTGCAGTTTTGTGTTTGCTATTAGTGTACAATTGCCTGGTCCACTTTTGACACTTACATAGAGCATATCTGTCCTTTTTTGCATTCTTTTGCCATAGAGGTTATTGCAGAAGGTTGAGCAAATCCAATGTTCTGAACATCAAGTCCTTCTTGAGCATCTATTATATATATGGAAGGAAGGAAGGTAGGAGGTAATCCTTTTGGATTATCTATTACAGTTACAGATTTCTGTATATATGTTGAAATATACTTGAAACCGACTTGAATATTGGTTGTGTTTGGAATTTGTTTCTGCAATGCCCTTTCCTGAGGGCAGCTGTCATGATAGTATGTTAAAAAGCAGAGACATTACTTTGCCAACAAAGGTCTGTCTAGTCAAGGCTTTGGTTTTTCCAGTGGTCATGTATGGATGTGAGAGTTGGACTGGGAAGAAAGCTGAGCGCTAAAGAATTGATGCTTTTGAACAGTGGTGTTGGAGGAGACTCTTGAGAGTCCCTTGGACTGCAAGGAGATCAGTCCTGGGTGCTCATTGGAAGGTCTGATGTTGAAGCTGAAACTCCAATACTTTGGCCACTTGATGAGAAGAGCTGACTCACTGGAAAAGACCCTGATGCTGGGAAGGATTGAGGGCAGGAGGAGAAGGGGACAACAGAGGATGAGATGGCTCAGTGGCATCACCGACTCGATGGACATGAGTTTGGGTAGACTCCAGGAGTTGATGATGGACAGGGAGGCCTGGCGTGCTGCGATTCATGGGGTCGCAAAGGACCCGACTGAGCAACTAGCTGAGCTGAGGCCTTGTGGATTAGAGGTGCCGGTAAGCCCTGGTGGTCAAGTTGTAGTTACAGAAAATGTCCACAAGGTGGCAACACTTTTTCTTGCCCAACTCTGGTTCCTGGGGCAACCAGAGCATCAGGGAAAGTGGGCCTCCTCGGCTGTGAATTCAAATGGAATGCGCCTGAGCAACACTTAAACCGGCTGTGTCTCACTGCTCTTTCCCTTAAAGCTTCACACCCCCAACCCCACACTAATCCCAACCGGGGCCACAGCACCCAGCTGAGGGTACTAAGGTGTCTAGGAGACTGCCCTCTCAGCAAGGAGGCTGCACTCTCTAGACTTGAGCTGGGGACCCCACAACACCAGGAGACCTGGAGGCTTGGTGACTTTTTCAAGGTCCTCAAAGCCAGAGGGTCAGGATACCATCCTCTGGGTGCACTAGGAACTGTGGTCCCAGCCAGACCAAACCAGACAGTAGACATAACAGGTCACTTAATTAAGGGCACTCTGTCTGGTCATTTCAACCTCATCACAGTCCAGCCATTAAAACCATGACTGCCCAGGTTCCAGGGATGGAACAGAGGCCCAAGTCAGGTACCTATTTCATATATGAAAACAGAATTTTCTATATTTCATATATGATAATATAGGTTCATATTTCACAAATGAAATATGGACTTTTTATATATCATATATGGGGCAGAGTTCCATCTATGATAATAGAATTTTCTATATTTCATATATGAAAATATGGGGCACATTTCATACATGAAAAAGGAATTTTCTATATTTCATATATGAAAATATGGGGGCATATTTCACACATGATTGTCAAATTTGTTGTATTTCATGTAGGAAAATATGGGGGCACATTTCACACATGAAAGAAGAATTTTCTATATTTCATGTATGGCAATATGGCGACATATTTCATAATAAAAGTCAGTTCAGTTCAGTTGCTCAGTTGTGTCCTACTCTTTGCGACCCCATGAACCACAGCACACCAGGCATCCTGTCCATCACCAACTCCCGGAGTCCACTCAAACCCATGTCCATCGAGTCGGTGATGCCATCCAGCCCTCTCATCCTCTGTCATCCCCTTCTCCTCCTGCCCCCAATCCTTCCCAGCATTAGGGTCTTTTCCAATGAGTCAACTCTTCGCATCAGGTGGCCAAGGTGTTGGAGTTTCAGCTTCAACATCAGTCCTTCCAGTGAACACCCAGGACTGATCTCCTTTAGGGTGGACTAGTTAGATCTTCTTGCAGTCCATGGGTCCCTCAAGAGTCTTCTCCAACACCACAGCTCAAAAGCATCAATTCTTCGGCGCTCAGCTTTCTTCACCGTCCAACTCTCACATCCATACATGACTACAGGAAAAGCCATAGCCTTGACTAGATGGACCTTTGTTGGCAAAGCAATGTCTCTGCTTTTTAATATGCTGTCTAGGTTGGTCATG
>ML663567.1:2438852-2572814 GCA_007570785.1 Antilocapra americana
AGGTCATAACTTTCCTTCCAAGGAGTAAGCGTCTTTTAATTTCATGGCTGCAATCACCATCTGCAGTGATTTTGGAGCCCTTCAAAATAAAGTCAGCCACAGTTTCCACGGTTTCCCCATCTATTTGCCATGAAGTGATGGGACCAGATACCATGATCTTAGTTTTCTGAATGTTGAGCTTTGTGCCAATTTTTTCACTCTCCTTCCACTTTCATCAAGAGGCTTTTTAGTTCTTCTTCACTTTCTGCCATAAGGGTGGTGTCATCTGCATATCTGAGGTTATTGCTATTTCTCCCAGCAATCTTGATTCCAGCTTGTGGTTCTTCCAGCCCAGCATTTCTCATGATGTACTCTGCATATAAGTTAAATAAGCAGGGTGATAATATACAGCCTTGACGTACCCCTTTTCCTATCTGGAACCAGTCTGTTGTTCCATGCCCAGTTCTAACTGTTGCTTCCTGCCCTGCATACAGGTTTCCCAAGAGACAGGTCAGGTGGTCTGGTATTCCCATCTCTTTCAGAATTTTCCACAGTTTATTGTGATCCACACAGTCAAAAGCTTTGGCATAGTCAATAAAGCAGAAATAGATGGGGATACTGTTTACATTTTTTTATATTTGTCTTTTTTTCTTTCTTTATTTTTCTTTACATTATCGTGTTGGTTTTGCCATACATTGACATGGTATATTTGTCTTTTTAAACTGAACCATATATTTGTGAGTTTCTTCCATCTGTGCATGTTCTTAGGTGTGCAGTATTCTATTAATTGGCTAAGCCAGAATTTATTTAGCCAGTCTGCCACTGAAGAACGTTTGGGCCATTTCTAGTCTTCCTCTATGATGCCACCATGAAATCCTCTTTCTACAGTGATGCATCACTCAGTCTGGATATATAGGATTAATTTTAAGAAGTAGAAGCACTGCCTAATAGAACATGTACCTTGTAGCATTGATAAGTCTTACCTAATCACTCTCTGAAGTGGCCTCCCCATTTTCTCCCAACCCATGTCAGGAGAGACCTCAGCTGCGTCATGTCTCCCTCCCCGCCCAATCCCCCACCTTCATCCTTGCCTCTCACCGCACATATTCTGCACATTATTATCACTGCTGCTGCCCTAGGAAACCAGATGCAGTGTGCAGTTATTTTCTCAGTTATGCTTCTTAAGAATGAAGGTGAGACAGAATTTATCCTTTTAATACATACATATAAGTCAAGGGTTTTCTTTTTTACTATTAAAAATGTGGGGGTTTGATGCTGAAGTGATCACTACAATCTATGTTAGAACACTGCAGTTGTCCCTAAAATTGAGCAGGGCCCCTCAGTAGTCACTCCTTCTCCTCACCCCAGCCTCCAGCTTCAGTTCAGTTCAATCGCTCAGTTGTTTCCAACTCTTTGTGACCCCACGGACTGCAGCATGCCAGGCCTCACTGTCCATTAGTAACTCCCAGAGCTTGCTCAAACTCATGTCCATAGAGTTGGTGATGCCATGAAATCAACTCATCCTCAGTTGTCCCCTTCTCCTCTGGCCTTCAATCTTTCCCAGCATCAGGGTCTTTTCCAATGAGTCAGCTCTTTGCATCAAGTGGCCAAAGTATTGGAGCTTCTGCATCAGCACCAGTCCTTCCAATGAATATTCAGGACTGATTTCCTTTAGGATTGACAGGTTGGATCTCCTTGCAGTCCAAGGGACTCTCAAGAGTCTTCTCCAATGCCACAATTCCAAAGCATCAATTCTTTGATGCTGAACTTTATTTATGGTCCAACTCTCACATCTATACATTACTACTGGAAAAACCATAGCTTTGACTATGTGGACCTCTGTCAGCAAAGAAATATCTCTGCTTTTTAATATGCTGTCTAGGTTGATCATAACTTCTTTTCCAAGAAGCAAGCGTCTTTTCTCTATCTGTACAGATTTGGCTGCTCTGGATATTTCATATAAATAGGATCATTCAATATGTGTTTTTTTAGTGAATAGCTTCTTGTATTTAGCATAATATTTTCAATATTTTATTTTATTGTATGGGTGCACCACACTTTGTTGGTCTCTTTGCTAGTTGATGGACATTAGGGTTGTTTCCACATTTGGACAATTGGGAATAATGCTGGTATAAACATTCATGTACAGATTTATGTGTGAACCTGTTGCCCATACATGTTGGAGCGGTATTGCTGAACCTTGTGGTAACCCATGTTTCAATTACCTGATTAAAGACTGCCAGTCTGTTTCCCACAGCGGCCTTACCATCGTTATTTCCCCATCACCACAGTATGAGTGTTCCAATTCCTGCACATCTTTGCCTCCACTTGTCTTCTTGTCACTATGGTCTGAGCCACCCTAGAGGCTATGAAGTGATTTTGATTTGTGTTTCCTTCATGATTAATGATATTGAACATATTTTCAATGAACATCTTTTCATTGAACATTATTTATTTCCTCCTTGGTCATTTTTATGTCTTTGGAGAAATGTGTATTCTAACTGGTTGCCAGTGTTTTAGTTAGGGTATTTGCCTATGTACTATTGAGCCATAAGGGTTTACATATTCTGGATACAATTCCCTGAATAGATACACGGCCTGCACTTTCTCCCATTCTGATTGGGGGATGGGGTGGTGGGAGGTGGCTTCAGTTTTCTTAGTATTTACTTCTTTTTAATTGTATGTTTGGCTGTACTGGGTCTTAGTTGTGCCATGTGGGATCTAGTTCCCTGGCCAGGGAGCAAATCTTGGCCCCCATTGGGGCATGGAGTCTTAGCCACTGGACCACCAGGGAAGTCCTGGGGGCTTTGATTTTAATGGAAAAACCAATTTATTTTTATTTCTTACACAAGTTTTGCATTAGAGTTGCCTTTCAACTTAACTTGATTTAGTATCTGTTTAAAGATAATCACTTTTTTTCAGTTTATCTACTGACTACAGACAATTAAGAAGTTGTTTATTTTTATCCATAAAAATAGAGTGTAGCCATAACTCTGAAAAGAATGTTGTTGAAGCATTACTTACATGTAGACTTTTCTCATTAGTTAAATGGGAGACTTGCTTGTGACTCAAATTATTTTGTGAGGCAAATTGTTTTTCCTGACAATAAGATCATCACCAGAAGAAATATTGCTTGTCAAAGCAAGCTGTTATTTTGTTAGATTACAAAGAATTGGGGCTGTGCAAAGAAAATTAAAAGAAATTAAAAGACACTTGCTCCTTGGAAGAAAAGCTATGACCAACCTAGACAGCATATTAAAAAGCAGAGACATTACTTTGCCAACAAAGGTCCATCTAGTCAAGGCTATGGTTTTTCCATTAGTTATGCATGGATGTAAGATTTGGACTATAAAGAAAGCTGAGTGCCAAAGAATTGATGCTTTTGAACTGTGGCATTGGAGAAGACTCTTGAGAGTCCCTTGGACCGCAAGAAGATCCAACCTGTTCATGCTAAAGGCAATCAGTCCTGAATACTCATTGGAAGGACTGATGTTGAAGCTGAAACTCCAATACTTTGGCCACTGGATGCAATGAACTGACTCATTGGAAAAGACCCTGATGCTGAGAAAGACTGAAGGCGGGAGGAGAAGGGGATGACAGAGGATGAGATGGTTGGATGGCATCACTGACATGAAGGACATGAGTTTGAGTAAGCTCCAGGATTTGGTGATGGACAGGGAAGCCTGGCATGCTGCAGTCCATGGGGTCGCAAAGAATCGGACAAGACTGACAGACTGGTCTGAACTGGACTGACTGAACTGAAAAATAAAGTCTCTCACTGTTTCCATTGTTTCCCCATCTATTTGCCATGAAGTGATGGGACCAGATGCCACGATCCTAGTTTTCTGAATGTTGAGTTTTAAGCCAAATTTTTCACTCTCTTCTTTCACTTTCATCAAGAGGCTCTTTAGTTCTCCTTCGCTTTCTGCTATAAGGGTGGTGTCATCTGCATATCTGAGGTTATTGATATTGATCCCAGCTTGTGCTTAATCCAGCCTGGCATTTTGCATGATATACTCTGCATGTAAGTTAAATAAGCAGGATGATAGTATACAGCCTTGACATACTCCTTTCCTGATTTGGAAGCAGTCTGTTTTTCCATGTCCAATTCTAACTGTTGCTTCTTGACCTGCATACATATTTCTCAAGAGGCAGGTCAGGTAGTCTGGTATTCCCATCTCTTAAAGAATTTTCCACAGTTTCTGTGATCCACACATTCAAAGGCGTTGGCATAGTCAATAAAGCTGAAGTAGATGTTTTTTCTGGAACTCTCTTGCTTTTTCAATGATAGAATATGGGCTTCTTTTTGAAGTGATGCAAATGTGCTAAAATTGACCTTGATGATGGTTGCACCTCTGTGCAACTGCATCAATACTTGTGAGTATACTGAAAAACATTCAACTGTACACTTTGAATGAGTAAATTATATGGAATGGGAACTACATATCAATAAATCTGTTTTAAAAATATGAAAAGATATTCCACTTCACTCATACTTAGAGAAATGAAAGTTAAAAACAACAGTGAGCAACTATTTTTCATCTATCAGATTTGCAAATATTTTCAAGCCTATAATATTTAGGACTTGGTGAGGGTGTGGGGAAGCTGTGCTCTTGTACCCTGTGGTGGGAGTAGAAATTGAGGCAAACTTCTTGGAAGGAAATCTGGTAAAATCTTTAATGATTTAATATATATATGTATAGATCTTTTGATTTAGTCATTCCACTTCCAGGAATTTATTCTTCTGTACAGTTATCAAGTATAAAAATGATTACTGAAACATCGATTACAATAATAAAAATCAGAAACTACCGAAAGTCAGTTAATAGAGAACTGGGCAAAATAAATTATAGATCCATATAAATTATGAATACCATGAAGCATTAGTAGAATAAAGGTATAGAACCTTATACATATATGCTTCTGTTTTATGCAAAAAAGGGAAGAAAATAAGAATAAAAAAATACACGTATGTGTGTTTGACTTAAGGGAGGATACACAATAAACTAACGTAAATGTTGACTTGGTTGACTGGGGCCTAAGTATGTGGTAGATAGAAGTGGATGTGCGACTTTTCACTGAATATCTTTTTACATTGTTCTACTTTTGAGGTTTTTGAATATCTAACTTAAGAGAAATTGAATTAAAAATTAAGACTATGACTGAAATAAAAGAATAAGGCTTATCTATAATAAGTAAATTACAACTAGTACAAGATATGTTAGATGACAAAAAAAGTCACAGAATAATATGTACAACACTCTTTTCATTTATTTATTTAACTAACAAGTACTTTTAGGTCCCTAATTTATGTTTTAGATACTAGTGATATGGAAGTATATCAGGCAGCCGAAGTTCCTGCTATCACAGAGGTTATATTTTAGTAGTGTATAGAGCCTCAGAGATGGCTCAATGATCCCTGGGTCAGGAAGATCCCCTGGAGAAGGAAATGGCAATCCACTCCAGTATTCTTACCTGGGAAATCCTATAGACTGAGAAGCCTGGTGGGCTACAGTCCACGGGGTCACAAAGAGTCAGACATGACTGAGTAACTAAACAGCAATACAGTAGGCAAACATTTAAATAAGCAAGGTTAATTTCAAACAGTGATAGAAGCAGAAAGTAAAACTAATGGTGACGGAGAGTGGCATGGGCTGGGGAATGGTTACTTGATAGGTATCACAAAGACCTCTCTGAGGAGATGACGTATGAACTGAGCCCTGAGTGAGGATAACCTGGGAGAAATAAGTGGTTCAAGAAGATAATGTAGTGCGTGCAAAGGTCCTGAGGCTGAAGCAGGTTGGCAAGTTTGAAGATCTAGAATATTGTCTGTACTGCAGGCAGAGCATGGTAGGGGGTGAAATCAAAGTGCTAGTCAGGGGACAAATCATGGGTTTAAATAAAAGAAAAATACATGTTTGTATACAAATTGAAAACATCTGGAAAGAGACACACAATCTTATTAACATTATTAAGTGGCTGTTTTGTGGGGATGATGGTCAGTAAGACTCTTTAATTTTCTATACGCCAGCAGGACCTGTATTTTTTTTTAGGGGGAGGTGGTATCCCAGCTTTTTAATTTTCCCCCTTTTACAAAGAACAAAGTAGAAGAAATAATACAGGAGAATTTGGATTTTTAAAAGTATTTTAAAGTGCAAAAAAAATATGTTTCAAGGGAAAAAAATGTTAATAGAGTATTGAGTAAGAATCTAGGAAGGTGAAAATTGTACCCAGAAGCTTGATTCCTTTGGTTCTAGTCCCTCTAGTGGCAAGCATGGGGCAGTCCTGGTGACTGAGCGAAAGCACAAACATTCCATTCCCAGCTAACGTGTCTTTAACGGAACTCTGAAACCCTCAGGCGTTTGAATCCTTGAAATCCTTGCCAAAGGGTGAGTGGGAAAGACCCCCAAATCTCTGCAGTGACTGTTACAGTCACCTACTGTATATCATAAAGCGAGGGACCAGAAGTCTTCAAGTTCAAAAGTAAACCACGAGGAAAACGCTGCAGTGCCGCGGTCTGACAATGGTGTGGCTTCAATATTCAGGCCCTCATCACCATCTCTTCCGAGCCTCTGCTCAGGACTGTCCTGCTCTGTTTTTTCTCCACGTGAACCATCTGTATCTTCCACCATCTTGGTCGGCTCATCCTTCTACAAAGCTTCCCCAACAACTCACTTTGCGTGTTAGTTGCTTAGTCGTGTCTGACTGTAGCTGGCCACGCTGGTCTGTCTGTGGGATTTTCCAGGCAAGAGTACTAGAGTGGGTTGCCATTCCCTTCTGTGCCCCATCCTTAACTCATCCCTTGGCATTTCCTAACCAGGATAAAAATAACTGGTGTTTTGGGAGTTGTCACTGGGTACCAGATACCATGTTAATTAATGTTACCCTGTTCAACCCTCAAATCAACCCTGGGAGGTGGTGCCATGATTGCTTCCCTTGTGCAGATGGAGAAGGCAGACCTGAGGCATTGGGCCACACACCTACATATGGCTGGGAAGTGCTAGCTTGGAACTGAATCCCTGTCTGACTCGAGACCTCAAACATTTAGCCAGTACTTGAATATACTTGTTTTTTATTTGGATACTGAACATAATCAGTGTAGATCATGGGGCATAAACTCAGATGTGTATAGGGACCAGGATGTGAAATATGGGGCTTTCTTGCTCTATTTTTTGTTGCTCTACATTTGCTAAAATGGGGATCAAAAACACTTCCTCTTAACTTTATTATAAAAATATGTGATAATGCCTGGCAACTGATTATTAGCTTCAGTATCAGAAAGCAACGGAGAGTTTGGAGACTGTGGCAAACTCAGCAGCATGGACCTCACATAAAGGAGGTATTTATTCCCAGCTCAGCTTCAGAAAAATGCTGCCATTGGGAATGGTAAGTGAAGTGAAAGTTGCTCAGTTGTGTCTGACTCTTTGTGACCCCAAGGACTTCTCCAGGCTACAATACTGGAGTGGATATCCTTTCCCTTCTTCAGGGGATCTTCCCAACCCAGAGACTGAACCCAGGTCTCTCGCATTGCAGGCGGATTCTTTACTGTCTGAGCCATGAGGGAAGCCCAAGAATCCTGGAGTGGGTAGCCTATCCCTTCTCCAGCAGATCTTCTGATCCAGGAATCAAACCAGGGTCTCCTGCATTGCGAGTGGATTCTTTACTAGTTGAGCTACCAGGGAAGCAAGTGAATCCAAAATCATCAGCTCTTTCAATTTTTTAAGAGAAGATAGTAATTTTATGCAAAATCTCCCAATTTTAAAATGTTGGCAATGAATTCACAACATTTTAAGAAAATGGTTTGGCAGGACCGATTTGATCAGTGGGTCACAAGTTCAATCTTGTCTCTTTAATTGCAATGCAAGTTCCTTGTGAGAAACTGCAAAAGCAAATTTCTTTTCTATCTCTCACAGTGGTAGACACCAGCCAAGTACTCAAAAGAGTTTTGCTGAGCTTTGAAACTGTTCATGAGTATTATTCTATATTTAGATTTCAGTTCCTTTTGGCAAACATACACTGTACTGTGAATTTATCAGAGCCAATGGATTCTTTGAATTTACTATAGAGCATGATGGGGCCTAGGACTCAGAAAGTATTCGTTAGAATTTTCTTGTTTTTATTCCATTTGTACTTGGAATAATCCTGGTATTAGATTGATATCCTTGGTCTAGGTCATACCTTGATGCGCATTTTAATCTCTGGTGAAAGCCTTAAAAAAAATACCTATGCCTCAACCCCAGGAAGTCCATTTTAATTGCTCTAAAGGAGGGTCTTGGCACTGTTGTGTATGTAAATGTATATACACATATGTGTACAAAAAGGTGTGTGTGTATATATATATATATTCACCAAGTGATTATTTTTGGCCAGGTCACATGATTTATGGGATTGAACCCAGGTCCCCTGCAGTGGAAGCCCAGAATCCTAACCACTGGACCACCAGGAACTTCCCCACAAAGTGATTTTAATGTGCAGCCAGACTAGAGAGGGTCATTGGTCTGGTATCTGGGAATCAGAACTCATAAGACTAGATAATCTTGATCTTACTACCAGAAGTAATCTCATGAGTGATTTGGCCCAGTTTCATGCCCTTAAGTCATTATTTTCCTAAAATTGCCATTATATCTTATTTGACTACTATACTGCTAATATGGCTTCCCTTGTGGCTCAGACAGTAAAGAATCTGCCTGCAATACGGGACAATTGGGTTCCATCCCTGGGTCAGGAAGATCCCCTGGAGAAGGGAATGGTTACCCACTCCAGTATTCTTGCCTGGAGAATTCCATGGACATAGAGACTGGCAGGCTATAGTCCATGGGGTTGCAAAGAGTTGGACATAACTGAGAGGCTAACGGTTTCACTTTACCAAGATACTTATCTGTAGTTCTATTTGAGAAGAGGGGGAAAACGTTGAAATGTCAGGGAGATAAATTTAAGTACTTGTTTCCCAAACATAATTGAGTGACTGTTCAAGGAATTTCTGTTTAAAAGAAGTCTGTGATAACAGGAGGCCTAAACTAAAAACCTGGTGATTTCTGCCTTATTAACAAGTGATATATTCACCATTTTTCAATGATAATTCAAAATGAATTATTTTTTAAAAAGAGAAAGCACACACACAGTGAAATTATGAAAGCTATAAAAGTATAACGTTTACCTTCCATTCCTGTATGTGGATCATCAAGTCTGCTTCCCTGAAGATAACTACCCTTATGGGTTCCTTGTGTATCTTTCCGGAGACACTATAGTCTACAGTTATTTTAAATTTTCATATTTTGGCTTCAGATAGGACTCTGTACTTCAGTCATTCTCCTTTTTGACACATCCTTCCATATTTCCTTAAGAGCAAAGATGCTAACATTAAAGGAGGAAAGTGATCCATGCTGAGTGTTAAAACTTAAAAGGATCTCAGAGGTCATCCCGTCCTTTGCTATTTCTGGATTAACAGGGGTTTCAGCTGGGGGGTGTCAGAAATGCAGAATCTCAGACCTCTCCCAGATATTCTGAAGCAGAAATTGCATCTTCACCAAATCCACGTGATTCATGTGCACTTTTGAGAATCATTGCTCTGGTTTTGAATTCTCCTTCACAAATCGAGGCAATGTGGCTCAACAAGGAGCCAGTGGAGAGCTGATACTAGAAATCAGGTTTCCTAACAGCTTTGTCAAGTGCATTTTCTGAAATGCCAAAATTCTGGCCATATAACCTGATGCAGTGTATTTATGCATTATGTTCTCTAAGAGTTTTGGAGTCAGACACAGAATGGTTAAAATTAGCTTTATTCATAGCATACAGTAGGTGCTCAATAATGGTGGTTATTCTTTCTGTTGTTATTGTTATTTTATTTTGAAAATTAATAAATAACTTGGAAGAGCAGTTTTAGAATCACAGCCAAATTAAGCAGAGTTCCCTTTTATCCTCTGTCCCCCACTATCAATATATGCACACATTAACAAGGGGATTACTAGCATTTGTCACTGTACTTTGCACTTGACTGAAGCTTCAAAGCAATGTTTCAACAGCCTTTAACGAATCATTTACAGATTCTATTTTATGTCTGATTTAACAGAAAGACTTTTTCTTTTTTGAAAAAATATATCCTGTTTCTGTCTCAGAATGTTCTGTTGCTCTGGCAACCGGGCCTGAAAGAGTGAGGTTAAGGTCTCGGCAGGCTCCGTTTTCTTTCCACTGGATATTACGTTGGAACAGAGCAGCAGATCCTGAAGAAAAGACATTGAGAGGTAGGAGCTAAATCAGAAATGAGATTCCGTTTTTAATCAGAGCGCTCAGCTGATGTCCAAACCCCAGCCTGAGCAGGGAGCAGGGGCCTGTGTTGTGGGAAATCAGAACGAATGATTGCAGGCACTTTCTGGAACTTGGGCTTTGGCGTCTTGGAAGTTCGGTTCCGAAGGACCGCAAGGGGAAGGTGCCGGTTTCGTTCTGCATAGCAGAACTTGGCGGAGACTGGAAGGAAAAGGGAGTAGCTGCTAGGAAAGCTGTTAGTCTGAGAACAGCTCTGAGACTGCCCGCGTGGAGCCCACCTAACCCCTATGGGCTGCCTCATTTCTGTTCTCTCTCGGAGCTCCCGGGGCTTGGAAACTTTTCTAGACTTTCCGTTTGAGCTCTTACGGCTTTTTTCCCCTCCCTTAAAAGCCTTTGAAATCTATGTTTAAAAAAAAAAAAGCCATTTCCGGGGATCGAAAGTAACTGGGCTTTCCTTTGCCGCTCCTTTCACACGCCGGTTTCCTCGGTGTCTGGTGGGAGCTGTAGTCCTGGCGCGGCGACCGCCGCCCGGGTCGGAGAAGACCGGGCGGTTTTGCCGGTTCCGAGGCTGGGCTTCCGACGGGCCACGTGCAAAGAGCTTTCGCTACGTTAAAAAGCTCTATGTGATTTCTATATTTGGTATATGTATTTATTTTTAAGTTAAAAAATTTTTTTTCTTTTTTAACCAGCATGTGTATATTAAATTATATGTGTGTGTGTGTGTGTGTGTGTTTTTAAAGCATCCCAAGGGAATTCCCTGCAGGTGCAGTGGGTGGGGCTCCCTGCTTCCGCTGTAGGCGGCCTGGGTTCCGTTCCTGGTGGCGGAAATAAGATCTCGAAAGCCGGGCCAGTAAGTAAATAGATGCAAGTTATTAAATAGAATAAAAAGCATACAGAAAACAAAAGTTGTAAGATGACTATATAGACTTCACATTAACAGTTCAGGAAGGTGTAAGCTGAAATTAAAGGCTTTCTGTACCTGCTCAGTTCCCTCCCTTAAAAGGAATCTATTTGATTTTTAAAGAAAAAATCAGGTGCAATTCTACATATAGTTGACCTTTGAACAAAACGGACTTTGAAATGCAGGGGTCCACTTATACAGGGATTTTTTTTGTCAATAAATATATGAATTATGAAAAGTATGCTAAAGAGGTAATGACATCATACTCTTCTTAAACTTTCTTTTTCATCTGATAATTCATCATAGAGATCTTTCCACACTGCACAAAAAGCGCTATCTTACTCTTTTTTTTAATGGTTGTATGGTATTTTCATAATAGAAATACCATAATTTATTTATTCATCCGTCGATCTCTTCTTCACCATCCCACTGAGGGACATTTTGATTGTTTCCAACTTAAAGAGATGGGAATACCAGACCATCTGACCTGTCCCTTGAGAAACCTGTATGCAGGCCAGGAAGCAACAGTTAGAACTGGACATGGAAGAAGACCCGTTCCAAACAGGAAAAGGAATATGTCAAGGCTATATATTGTCACCCTGCTTATTTAACTTATATGCAGAGTACATCATGAGAAATGCTGGACTGGAGGAAGCACAAGCTGGAATCAAGACTGCCCAGAAAAATATCAATAACCTCAGATATGCAGATGACACCACCCTTTATGACAGAAAGTGAAGAAGAACTAAAGAGTCTCTTGATGAAAGTGAAAGAGGAGAGTGAAAAAGTTGACTTAAGGCTCAACATTCAGAAAACTAAGATCATGGCATCTGGTCCCATCACTTCATGGCATATAGATGGGAAAACAGTGGAAACAGTGGCTGACTTTATTTATTTTTTTTTTTTTGGGCTCCAAAATCACTGCAGATGGTGATTGCAGCCATGAAATTAAAAGATGCTTACTCCTTGGAAGGAAGGTCATGACCAACCTAGACAGAGTATATTAAAAAGCAGAGACATACTTTGCCAACAAAGGTCTGTCTAGTCAAGGCTATGGTTTTTCCAGTAGTCATGTATGGATGTGAGTGGTGGACTATAAAGAAAGCTGAGCACCGAAGAATTGATGCTTCTGAACTGTGGTGTTGGAGAAGACTCTTGAGAGTCCCTTGGACTGCAAGGAGATCCAACCAGGCCATCCTGAAGGAGATCAGTCCTAGGTGTTCATTGGAAGGACTGATGTTGAAGCTGAAGCTCCAATACTTTGGCCACCTGGTGCGAAGAACTGACTCATTTGAAAGGACCCTGATGCTGAGAAAGATTGAGGGCAGGAGAATTGGATGACAGAGGATGAGATGGTTAGATGGCATCACCGACTCAATGGACATGAGTTTGGTGGGCTCCGGCAGTTGGTGATGGACAGGGAGGCCTGGTGTGCTGCAGCTCATGGGGTCGCAAAGAGTCAGACACAACTGAGCGGCTGAACTGAAGTGAACTGAACTTTTTTCTGTTGCAAACAATTTTGCAATGACTGCCTTGAACATATTTTGGTGTAAATCCACGGGGTAAATTTGTAGAGAAAAATTGTCCAGCCAAGGAGATATATGCTTTATAAAAGTTTCCAAATATCACCAAATTGCTGAACTGTACCAGTTTACACTAGAATTCCCAGGTGGTTCAGTGGTAAAGAATTCACCTGCCAATGCAGTAGACACAAGTTCGATCTCTGGGTTGGGAAGATTCCCTGGAGGAGGGCATGGTAAGCCACTACAGTATTCTTGCCTGGAAAATCCAAGGGACAGAGATGCCCGGTGGGCTACAGTCCATAGGGTTGCAAAGTCAGACACAACTGAGCATGCACACATACAGCAATTTATAGCAGTACTCAGCAATGTATGGAAGTGTTTGCTTCCTCCCTTCTATTCTAGCATTGGGTATTATCAACTTTAGAAATTTTGCCTTCCTGAGAAGTAAACAATGTGTCTTCCTTTGAGTGATTAGCAGTTATGAATAATTATGAATGAGGCTGCACTTTTCTTGATACATTTAACAGCTATTTATATTTCTGAAAGTAATCATATCCTTAATCCAGTTTTCTATTGGGTTGTTAATCTTTTTCTTACTGATTTTTTTTGTCCTTTTTGTAAACTGGGGAACTCAGCCTTTTGTCTGTTATGGGAATTGTGAAATTTTTTTCCTTGTACATTATTTATCTACCTTCTGATTTTACTTTTGTATTTTTTTTTCCACTACACATCTGTGTAAATTTTGTACAGTCATGTTTATTAATTTTGTCCTATGGCTTCTGGGTTATTTGGTTATCTGTAACTTACTTTGGTATAAGGAGGAATGGCTCTAGCTTCATCATTTTTTCAAAATACTAGCCAATGGCCCCAACATGAGTTTTATTACCTTTATCATTAGAGAGAAAAACCCAGTGAACATAAAAAATACACCCTACCATAAGATGCTGCAGCAAGTTTAAAGGTTAGTTTTGGGGAAAAGAGTAGAAATAAATAAGTGGTACTCTACTTTTTTCCAAACACATGCTTACCTTATATTATTGCTTTTTCAAACAGTACCTCAAAAAGGTTGTTATTATTTATGTGTTTATACTATATTTATATAAACTATTATGTATTTAATATTTATTAAAGTAATGAAGACTTCTAATCATTATACAACTTAAAAAATAAAAAACATGAAAACAATTTTTAAAATTATGAATGATTGAAGTAGAATTCCCAAATTGAGAGAGGGTTGTGTATATTCAAATATAAAGCAGACTTTTCCCCCAAATCATCCTTTAGAAGAAAATGTAGCTACCTTATACTTGTAACCTTACAGTTTTTCATACAGTAGAAAACAGCACTATTCTTAATACAGTTTTTCGTAATATAGTATTTTAAATATATAGGCTTAAGTAAATTTAAAAAGATGAATATTATAGGTCATTGGATCATTTTATATATAGATAAATAATGAAAGTTAAGTATTACATGTAAGCATTTGACTGTTTTATATATAATGTATACACTGTATTGGAGAAGGAAATGGCAACCCACTATAGTATTCTTGCCTGGGAAATCCCATGCACGGAGGAGCCTGGGGGAGCTAAAGTTCATGGGGTCTAAAGAGTCTGACACAACTGAGCAACTAAGCCACCACCACCACCATATATACTATATATATATTATATAATAATATTATTATTCACATGTAATATATACACATATGACCCCAAAGTCATCTTTTGGCGGGGGAGGGGGTGGATTGTCTCACTGGTGAAACTTAGACTTAGGCTTTTATTCAGGCCTGGATAACGTAACTTGTCATTTTGCTATTGTTTAATCAAGACTTTAGTGTGGATACAATGGTGCAATATGTTGAACTTAAAAGAAATTCTGAAGGAGAAACATCATTTAAAAACATGGTGAAAAATACAAGAAGAAATAGCTAAATGGTTTACCGTATTTGCCTCTAGGCAGAGGGAGATACGAGGAAAGTTTTCTGCTTTTCTGTTAAAATCTTAGAATACTATGTCCTGAGGCATGTGGGCTCAATGGTGGTGATTCTCGGGCTCTGGAGCGCAGGCTCGGTTGTGGTGCATGGGCCTAGTGCTCCGTGGAACGTGGGCACTTCCCAGACCTCAGGTCAAACCCGTGTCTCCTGCATTGGCAGGCAGGTAGTTTACCACTGAGCCACCGGGGAAGCCCGTTTTTATAACAAGAAAAACATGAGGATGTATGGTTGAGCACTTCCTTTTAAGATTTTCTTTTTATCTGATTATCAAATCACATTGTATTCATTTTCATCAAGACTTATCAAACTCAACATTTTATGGAAAAATATATAGGTGGTGCTAGTGGTAAAGGACCTGTCTGCCAATGCAGGAGACATAAGAAACGAGAATTTGATCCCCTGGTCAGGAAGATTCCCTGGAGGAGGGTATGGCAACCCACTCCAGTATTCTTGCCTGGGGAATCCCATGGACAGAGGAGCCTGGTGGGCTACAGTCCACAGGGTCGCCAAGAGTTGGACATGACTGAAGCAACTAAGAACATATATAAATGTACTAATATATATTTAAATATATACAACTAAGTTATTTTACTAATATATGTTTAAATATATACAACTAAGTTATTTGTGACATGCAGTAATATATTAGTTTCAAGTGTAAAACATAGTGATTTGACTTTTTTTTTTTTTACCATACTGTGTGGTTTGTATGGTTCCCCATACCCAGTTCCCCAATCAGGACTGAACCTGGGCCACGTCAGTGAAAGCACGAAATTCTAACCGCTAGACCACCAGGGAACTCCCATGATTTGATATTTTTATATAATCACCACAGTAAGTCTTGTTACCACCCATTGCCATGCAAAGTTGTTATAATCAATATTTTAATTTTTGGGATATGATCTTGTAACCAAGTCACTCAGTACTATTATTAATAAAGATAACAAAACCTCAGAGGTGTAAAACAAGATGGGAAGGGGCTTTTTACTGAATTCTGACAGTGAAAATAAATGTGCAAATATCAAAATGAGGAAAATAACCAGGAATGCCACGTGAAACTATAACCTCACAACATAAAGAACACCTTCAGCTGGGTACTTATTGAATTATGTGCTCTTTCTTTTTAATCCTTACCTTTATCCTAAGGGGTGCTGTGAGCTGAGGGCACTAAGGAGGGAACCATTCAGAGCCAAGGTGTCAAACATGTCGGCCACAGTTTAGTAAATAATATGATAAATATCACAGTATGATGAAGGTATATTCTGTTTGTAGAACTGCTTAATTTTAGGTTATTAAAGAAAGGAATGAAAACCTTTAGTTGATTTTATTCTGCCACATACATTATGCTTACATGAAATAAAAATTTTGGTAAAACACAGTTATAGGATGTAGGGAGAGTAAAAGAAATTATCAGAGTTCTTTAAAAAAAAAAGAGCAGAAACTACAGGTACTGTGTAAGTGCATAGCCAATAGGCTCTCCGTAAATCCCTACAGGCTTACATATGTTAACTTTCTTTTCTAAAAGATGTGCCAACATGAGTGAAAGAACCTAAGCACAAGAGTATTCAATGCAGTATTTTTTTTATTAGAGCTGAAGATTTGAAGTATCTGACACTAGGGAACTGAGATTAAAAAAGTAAGCACACACATACACACACACACACATATATGTAAATGCATATAATAAATGCGAAAACAAGACATTGTTGGCAGTGGTTATCTTGGTTACCTCCAGGGAATAAAACTGGTGGCTGGAAGGCCCAAGGAGGGAGGGACACTTACCTCTCATGCCTACCCTTTTATAGCTTTAAAATTGTGTTGTATGTGCATGTGGTGCCCATTCAGGGCTTCCCAAGTGGCTCAGTGGTAAAGAATCTGCCTGCCAAGCAGAAGACATGGGTTCAGTCCCTGGGTGGAAAAGATGCCCTGGAGACAGGAAATGGCAACCCGCTCCAGTATTCTTGCCTGGGAGGTCCCATGGACAGAGGAGCCTGGCGGGCTACAGTCCATAGGGTCTCAAAAGAGCTGGACATAGTTTAGAGACTAAACAGCAGTGCCCATTAAAAAAATAAAATTTAATTAAAATTAAATTTAAATTTAAAGTGATGGTTAAGTCATATTTGTCATTGTTTTCCAGTTTTCCTTCCTCCAAATGCACACTGCCGCCAGGTTAATCTTAAACGTTCACTTTTAACATGTCACATGCTTAAGAAGCTTACAGCAGTTCCCTGTTGCCTCCACACTTGTTCATTGTCCTCTGCCATGTTCTGGCTCTCCATGTTCTGGCCCTCACCTTCAGTACTGGTCTCAAATGTTATTCTCTTCAACACACTCTGCTGTAAAGTTGTTTTCTTCACGTTTCCCTGAATATTTTTCCTACAATAGCTTATGCATTTTGTCCCTTCCTCCTTCTCTCCATTTATTCTGTAAATGCTTCTATGGATTTCTTTTAAATTTTCCCTCTAAACCGCACAGTTTAGCATTTGATTAGGTAATATGCTGGGCTTCCCTTGTGGCTCAGCTGGTAAAGAATCCACCTGCAATGTGGTAGACCTGGGTTCGATCCCCGGGTTGGGGAAGATCCCCTGGAGAAGGGAAAGGCTACCCACTCCAGTATTCTGATCTGGAGAATTCTATGGACTGTACAGTCCATGGGGTCGCAAAGAGTCGGACATGAATGAGCGACTTTTACTTCACAGGTAACATGCTAAAGCTTAGTTTGAGTTAATCTTGCGTTCTAAATTAAATTAATTTTCTGTTATGTCAGGTGTTGTAATTAGAGCATAGTTCTATTCAAGGAATAAGGAGCAGGGTTCAGCAATGTCTTCATTGCACTGTGACTCCTGTAAGGAAAGGATCACTCAAGACAACAGTTGACCTACAGTGAGCAAGACACACGTGAGGGGGGGGTTCTTTGATGGCCGGATGAATTTCCTTCTTTGTCCAACTGCAGCACAGTGTCGGGTGCTTCAAAGGTTGAATTGTTCTTGTTGTTTTAGTTGCTAGGCGTGTCTGATTCTTTTGCGAGCCCATGGACTGTACCCACCAGGCTCCTCTGTCCACGGGGTTTCCAGGCAAGAATACTAGAATGAGTTGCTATTTCTTTCTCCAGGGAAACTTCCCGACCCAGGGATCAAACCTGGGTCTCCTGCATTGGCAGGCAGATTCATTACCATTGAGCCACCAGGGAAACCCTCTTGAAGAGTGAATAAATTGGCTTACAACATGCAGTAGAGTGTGCAACAAACCGAACCAACTGAAAAACAAATTCTTGAATAAGGCCCTCTGAATTGTCACCCTTTCTAAGTTAGTAAATTATAGCTATGTGATATTTGGCATTTTGCAGTTTTACTGACTTGTTTTTTGTTGCTTTCTTCTTATTACTAGAATAATATATGTGTATCTTAGAAACTGTAGATGAGGAAAAGAATTAAAATATAAATCACCTGTGACTCCAATACCTGGTGTATATGGTTTTGCATGTTTCATAAATATACATACCATATACAGATGGCCCCTAATATATAATAGATGAGTACAGTAAAAATGGTACTCTGAATTCTGAAGTTGGATATTTTCCTGGGCCAGGGACACGTGGTATGATACTCAGGTATTTAAAAAGGTATATGAAATAGTCAACACTTCATTATTAAATAGGCTTGTGTTAAATGCTGTTTCCTTCCCACTTGTAGGCTAATGTACGTGTTTTGAGCACATTTAAGGTAGGCTAGGCTAAGTTATGATATTCAGTAGGATAGTTGGGTTAAATGATTTAGGAAGAGTTTGTGGTGTCATAACCCCATGCTAAATTGAGGAAGAGCTGTGTATTTATAAAGCAGGAATCATACCGTACTTCTAAAACTTAAATTTTGTATTTTTTCCCTTTAAAATTAACATATAACTTATGCCCAGTAATGTGCATGAGTCTCAGTGCTCAGTGAATGTTTCATAATATGTATTGCTTGTTACCTTTTTTTCACCTAACAATGTGTGAACATTTCCCAGGTATTAAATATATTTCTGCATCTTTAAAATGACTACATGATATACTACTGTATGTGGATCATTATTTAAATGACTGTTGGACAGTTAATTTTTCTATAAAACTTTCATTATTGTTAATTGGTAATGATAACTATCATTATTGCTGTATTGTACACATTTTTTTTTTTTTTGTTTTTTGGCTCCACCATGTAGTATTGGGATCTTAGTTTCTTAGTTTCTGGAGCAGGGATCAAACTCTTCCCCTGCACTGGAAGTGCAGTCGTAACCACTGGACTGCCAGGGAAGTCCCACAAGTCACTGTCTTAAATAATCCTGTTTGTTTCCGTGTGTCTTGTCTGCCTCCCTCTGTTACACTGTAAGCTCCCTAAGAACTGTTTACCACATCTTTTTCTACAATAGTGCT
The DNA here is from genome assembly GCA_007570785.1 of Antilocapra americana. Lineage (NCBI taxonomy): Eukaryota > Metazoa > Chordata > Mammalia > Artiodactyla > Antilocapridae > Antilocapra > Antilocapra americana. Next base: position 2,457,923 of record ML663567.1, read on the forward strand.
GAGCACAAAATAGGTCCTCAATAAATATTTGTTGAATGAATAGGTTGTCAAATGAATTATCAAATGATCTCTTAGTCTATTTCTTTCTACTCTTGTGTGTGTTAGTCGCTCAGTTGTGTCTGATTCTGCGTTGTAGGCAGATTCTTTACCGTCTAAGCCATGAGGGAAGCTAGTTGTGTCTGATTCTTTGTGACCCCATGGACTGTAGCCCTCCAGACTCCTCTGTCCATGGGATTTTCCAGGCAAGACTGCTGGAAGGGATTGACATTTCCTTCTCCAGGGGATCTTCCTGTCCCAGGGATTGAACCCCGTCTCCTGCATTGCAGATAGATTCTTTACTGTCTGAGCCACCATGGAAGCCTGTCTACTCTGAAGCTGTTGTAAAAATTAACAAATATACTTAACACTCAGAAAAAGGCTCACTACTCATATTTAACAAATGCTGAGATTTTACCATAATGCTTCAAATTTTTTTCTATCCCTTAGAAAAAAAAAGAAAAAGGTGAAAATGTATCGGAGGTGAAAAAATGGCCAATTTGAGGAGTACGTAAAAATGGATAGTGTTTATCAACTTCTAAAAGGAATGGTTCATTTGCATCACTTGCAGAAACTCAAACTACAGATCCCAGCCAGCACTGCAACAGTTCCGCACGTGGGCTATTGTTTTCTCTTGTATAAACAGCCAATGAAGGCTGAGTTCACGAAGGTCTAGAATGACAGCTGGCCCTTTGACTGTGGCCAGCCTGAAATCTAGTTAACTGCCGTTTGGAACGCGCGGCCGTAAATCAGATCTCAAAAGGCGTTTCCTGTTAATTCTCAGTTCATTGTGCCTCTCGTTTCCAAGGGAAGAAAAACTGGTTTAGTCATCTCAATGGATGCGATACTGAATTACAAGTCGGAAGATACTGAAGATTACTACGCGTTACTGGGATGTGATGAACTGTCTTCGGTAAGCAATGAATAATGCTGTTCTTTTTCACAACAGTATTTTAAGTTTTATTTAAGGTTTTAAAATTTTGAACTTTTAGTCACGTTGCCTAAAAACCTAATCATGTATTATTTTAAAGCTCTTTTGGCTCAGAGAAAGTTAAGGACTTAAAATAGAGTGTTGGGTCTTTACTTGAATAGTGTCCTCTTTCAATCTTCTGGACGCTTCTGATTGAATAAATGTATTCTGATACATGGTCATAGACTCGTTCAAAAATACTAAAAATATATATTTGAAAATTTATTGTAATTGCTATTGGCAGTGTTTCATAGTATATACATAAGCTATATTTTTATTATGGTAATTTACACTGTAATTGAGATGAAATTTAATTTTCTAGTAATGATTTTAAAATGTTTCATTAAAATATGTAGTCTTACATGCGCAGTTAAATTATTTAAACCAAGAAACATCCTTTTGTGTTAATTCAAATTGTGTAAGCGGAATTACTTCTTTAAACTGTGGCTTCTGAAACAAAATATGTGACAACTCTGTAATTGTTCATTTGATCGATAATGGAACAATGTTTTAAAGGTCCCTATGGATAATTATAAGGTTGTAAAAGTTTTTCACATTATGGAAAGTTCATTTATAATTTAACCTCCCAAAGGTAACATTCTTAATATTTGGCAAATTAGTCTCCAGACTCTTTCCTATGTATGTATTTTTGAAGAACATGTTTACTTTTTACCCATTAACATTATAATAAGGATTTCTCCATGCTACTAAAGGTTCTTCATACATGGGTTAATGATTGCATAATACTTTATTTTACTCTTGTACCAAAACTGATTATTCTCTTATTGTTAAACATTTCATTTACCATTTTTTTAGTATTTTAAATATTGTTTAGATGAGTATGAACTATATTTTGTTACATTCTTAAATATATTCACGTTATTTTATATTTAAGTATTAAAATATTTATTTTATTACTAAAATATAGCTACTAATATTAAATGCTTTAAAGCAAATTAGTTTTCTATTTACCTTTGTTTTATAAGGCTGGAGTTAAGTAATAAAATGTACTTAGTTTTGTTGGGCAAATAGAAAGCAGTACTGGACACAAAGATTAAAATCTCTATCTTCATCACCCTGAGGAAGTTAGCTTAGGTACCTTGTAGTTAAACACCCACACACAGAAGAGGTTATAATATTCTCTTAATTACGTATTTCTTCTTTAGGGTAATATGTTACTTTTGTTTTCTTTAGGGGAGGTTTACTTATATTAATTGAGAAAGCTTATCATGTGTTATTCATACTTTGAATTATACTCTTGCCAAATAATTTTTGAAGGAACTATTTAAATCAAAGGAACATAATTTAATTTGAAAAGTTTCACAATCTGGATTTTTAAAAGATATTGTCATGCTAGGTTGTAAAGTAAAGGTTGTAATATCCCCTAAATAAATCTCTTTAGTCAGGCTTTTGTAGTTATGTTATTGTCTTTTCAGTTTACAAAGAAAGGTTAGTTTTGAGTAGACTAAAAAAAATGATACCATTGGTTATTTATAATGTTGTAACAGTTTCATTTTGTCATGACCAGTTATAATCATACTTCTCTGTGTATTCTGTGGCATATATTAAAAGGAGAATATGTCAAAAATAAAAGGCGAATAAGAGCATAGTTTTGATGTTCCTTCTTCTGGATGTATTTTAATAATTCTGTAGTTGGCATTGCATGTGTAGATAACAGGCACTTATCTAAAATGAAATGACCTGTCACAATTTTATCAATTCCTTTTATACATTATCTTTCTCCTCTTTTGATATGTATCTTTCTCATTTACAAACATCTTAATGCTTTTTTAAACTATTATTGTGACATTTCCTTTACTTGATTTGTGTTGCCTGGATTTTCTTTACTTCAAATATTCCTCGGTTTGATACTCTAAAAAATTAACCAGAACTGTTTCTATCCAAAAGCAATTTAGCAGTTATAATTTCAAAGCAACTTGATATTTTGATGCTACTTAGAACAACTGAGACACACACATAATTCTTTTGTTTAGTATACAGTTCTTACGCTTTAAAGCTTGTGTTGGAAATTAATAAATGATACATGTAAGGCCATGGAAGGATTTCCATGATGTTGAATAGAAAACTAATACTCCCTGTTCAGAAACATTTACCAAAGTTTAAGGAAAGAATGTCTGAAAAGACTTTGGAGAATAGATGGGGTGTCAAACGATTCTGCATCAAAATTTAGATGCATGGAGGGAGACACAGAGGGCATTTGCATGGCCAGGGCAAAGCTGGAGAAGAACCCTTCAAGTGGGAATCAAATTAGTCCCTGTTGCACATGAGTGTTTCCTGGCTCAGAGCAAAATATTGTGCTATTAGGATATGTGAAAGATAAGCTTTTAAGTCTTAAAATTTAATTTCTATAATTATATATGTTCAATAAGGAAATGAGTATAAAGAGAGTACAGGGAAAAATGCCAACCCAAATGCTTAATGTTTGGGACTATGATATATGCATGCCATTTTATGCATGTATATATGTATAATTTTGTATAAGTAAGTACATGTACATATGTATACATATTTATATGTTTATATTCATATGTGTCTGGAGTCAGACTGCCTGAGTTGAAATCCTGGCTCTGCAACTTACTAGCTCTGTGACTGGGAAAATTACCTTCCTGTGTTTTGTTTCCCCAATCTGCAAAATGGGAAAAATAATGGTACCCACCTCTTAGAGTTGCTGTGGGAATTGAAAGACATGCTATATTTAAAGACAAGCTTAGAACAGTGCCTGGCACACAATAGGTCTCAATAAATCTTAGCTATTATTTATAATTATTTTATTTATTCGGTATAGCTTACAGAATCCTAGTTCCCCAACCAGGGACTGAACCCAGGCCCATGGCAGTGAAAGCCTGGAGGCCTAATCACTGGACTGCCAGAGAATTTCCTCATTATTTTACATATACACACAAATATATATATATTACATAATTCCTTCTGAGTAAAACATTAAAATTTTATACCTCACACAATGCTTTGTAGCTTATCTTTTTCTCATAGAATGTTTTATATAAAATTTCTCAGATTATTAAAAAATTTCTACTACAAGAAGATTTTTTTAATGACTGCAAAATATGCCATCCTATAGCCCTATTACAATTAACTTTAACAAATATCCTATTATTAGGCACACAGGTTTTTGTTTAAAATATATAACTTTTTATTCATTGAACCTTCTTATAACTAAATCCATTCCCTACCTTCAATTATCCTCTTAGCCAAATTCCTAGAATTCAAGTGGTTGGACTGAAAAGTATGAAAAAAATTAAAGGATTTATATATTTTGTTGTTGTTGTTCAGTCGCTAAGTCATGTCTGACTCTCTGTGACCCCATGGGCTATAGCATGCCAAGCTCCTCTGTCCTTCACTATCTCCTGGAGTTTGCTCAAACTCTTGTCTATTAAGTAAATGATGCTAACTAACCACCTCATCCTTTGCTGCCTCCTTCTCCTTTTGCCTTCAATCTTTCCCAGCATTAGGGTCTTTTCCAATGAGTTGGCTCTTCGCATCAGGAGGCCAAAGTATTGGAGCTTTAGCATCAGTCTTCCAATGAATATTCAGGGTTGATTTCCTTTAGGATTGATTGGTTTGATCTCCTTGCTGTCCAAGGGACTCTCAAGAATCTTCTCTAGGACCATAATTTGAAAGCATCCATTCTTTGGTGCAGAGGAACCAGAGATCCAATTGCCAACATCTGCAGGATCATCGAAAAAGCAAGAGAGTACCAGAAAAACATCTATTTCTGCTTTATTGACTATGCAAAAGCCTTTGACTGTGTGGATCACAATAAACTGTGGAAAATTCTTCAAGAGATGGGAATACCAGACCACGTGGCCTGCCTCTTAAGAAACCTGTATGCAGGTCAGGAAGCAATAGTTAGAACTGGACATGGAACAACAGACTGTTTCCAAATAGGAAAAGGAGTATGTCAAGGCTGTATATTGTCACCCTACTTATTTAACTTCTGTGCAGAGTACATCATGAGAAACGCTGGGCTGGAAGAAGCACAAGCTGGAATCAAGATTGCTGGGAGAAATATCAATAACCTCAGATATGCAGATGACATCGCCTTTATGGCAGAAAGTGCCATAAAGAGCCTCTTAATGAAAGTGAAAGAGGAGAGTGAAAAAGTTGGCTTAAAGCCCAACATTCAGAAAACTAAGATTATGGCATCTGATCCCATTACTTCATGGCAGATAGATGGGGAAACAGTGGGAACAGTGGCTGACTTTATTATTTTGGGCTCCAAAATCACTGCAGATGGTGATTGCAGCCATGAAATTAAAAGACGCTTAACTCTTTGGAAGGAAAGTTATGACCAACCTAGACAACATATTAAAAAGCAGAAACATTACTTTGCCAACAAAGGTCCATCTAGTCAAGGCTATGATTTTTCCAGTAGTCATGTATGGATGTGAGAGTTCAACGGTAAAGAAAGCTGAGCACCGAAGAATTGATGCTTTTGAGCTGTGGTGTTGGAGAAGACTCTTGAGAGTCCCTTGGACTGCAAGGAGATCCAACCAGTCCATCCCAAAGGAGATCAGTCCTGGGGGTTCATTGGAAGGACCGATGTTGAAGCTGTAACTCCAATACTTTGGCCACTTGATGCGAAGAACTGACTCATTGAAAAGACCCTGATGCTGGGAAGGATTGAGGGCAGGAGGAGAAGGAGATGACAGAAGATGAGATGGTTGGATGGCCATGGGTTTGGGTGGACTCTGGGAGTTGGTGATGGACAGGGAGGCCTGGCATGCTGCGGTTCATGGGGTCGCAAAGAGTTGGACACAACTGAGCAATTGAGCTGAGCTGAACTGCTGAGCGATTGAGCTGAGCTGAACTGAACTGATTCTTTGGTGCTCAGCTTTATTTATGGTCCATCTGTACATGACTGCTGGAAAAATCATAGCTTTGAGTATATGGACGTTTGTCAGCAAAGTGATGTCTCTGCTTTTTAATATCCTGTATAGGTTTATTATAGCTTTATATATGTATATCTCAATTGATTTACAGAAAATTTGCTACAATTTGCTAAATATGTTAAAAGAACATTTAAATTCTTACCAGGAAAAGTACAGGTGAGTTCATTTCCTTGTACCCTCAGTGACACTTGTTATGATAATCCGTGGATGTTTTGACTTTTTGATTATGGGCAAAGTTGATATTTATTGTAGATTTACTGTCTAGTAGAATGGACAGCTTTCCAGATCATTGGACATTGTGTCAGAAACGCAAAATTCAGTGGACTTTGACATGAAGGGCCTCAGTTGTCCATGAGCTGCACTTGGCACCAGGAACATGGGGTGGTGGTGCCAGGAGATAAATAGAATGTGCCCAAGACAAACTAAGCCACTTTATTGGTTAGTTTTCCCAGAACCAGGCCTCCACAGGAGATCTGTGATAAATTTTGTGGTAGTAAAATATGAAAAGTAATGATAGACTGATATGCACTATTCTTAATTTTTAAAAATTGGATAGGAATGAAATAAACAACAACAAAACCCCCAAACTCTCTACTTTTGCTATATAGGTATAGTTTTTATCCATTTGTGCTATTAATTCCCTCAAGATATATACATAAATATGTAATGTGTATAAAAACGTGTCTTGAAGGATTCTGTCATCTTAGGGGAAAAGGAGTAAAAGTTTTTTTTTTTTAATTTTATTACGTGATGTTTGGATGCACTGGATCTTCGTTGTTTTGTGGGGTCTTTTTCCAGTTGCGGTGAGTGGGGTCTACTCCTTGTTGTGGTTCAAGGACTTCTCATTACTGTGGCTGCTCTTGTTGAGGAGCACAGGCTCTAGGCATGTGGGCTTCAGTATTTGTGGCTCTCAGGCTCAGCAGTTGTGGTCTGCAGGCCCTAGATAGAGCATGGGCTCAGTAGCTGTGATACACGGGCTTAGTTGGTCTAAGGCATGTGGAATCTTCTCCGATCAGATATCTAATTGGCAGGCAGATTCTTATCCATTGCACCACCAGGAAAGTCCAGGAATAAAGGTTTTTTAAAAAATATTCTGTATTGATGGAAATCTTTTTAAAGAGAGTTTGTGAGTACTTATAAATTACTTGTTAATTAAAAAGTGCTTACTATTAGATTCTTTAAAATATTTAATATTTAAAAAATGTAAAAACAAGTCCCAATCTCAATTTTCTTTGTTCTATTAGCAGGTTATGGTGACAGCTAAAGGGAGCACCCAGGAAGAGGAAACATAACTATAGTTCTTACTAGGAAATCTATCTCTTTCTGTTATTCCAATGGTCTCCCAGGACATACTTAACAAAGAAGAGAATAGAAATATCAATCTGGGCTCTAAACATACTCATATCTAATACTCTCTTTGATTGTAAAAGTGAAGATTTTTTTAATGAGAGTTGATTAAGGATGATGTGGAGCTGTTAAAAATATTTCTCCCATGATTCTTGTGACAATATTGAACTGAACTGCCTGAGAAATTAATTCTCAAATGAGGTAATTTGCTTTCATGAATTCATGCATAGTAAATATGGAACTTGCTAATAGGTCCTAAGCCTGAAGAGCTGGACCATGTAAAACAGTGTTTAAGATGATGGGATTTGGGGATTTCCCTGGCAGTTCAGTGGTTAGGAATCTTCACTTTCACTGCTGAGGGCCATGGTTTGATTCTTGGTTGAGGAACTAAGATCCCACAAGCTGTGTAGCCAGCCAAAACACAAAAAGAATTATTGGATTTGAAGTCCAACTGCTTAGTTAACAAAAAACTCAGCTTTTTTTCCCAGTAACAAGTTAAATGAGTTCAAGGAATTTAACCACTGATGTTTAATTCATAGCTATTAAGTTCTTACTGTGATCAGGCTTTGTGTTAAGTGCTGGAGTTACATTATTCATGAAATGTAAAGATGAAGAAATCTAGGCACATGGACATTATATAACTTGCCTACACTGACAGGGCAGAACTGGGATTTAAAACAAAGCAATCAGATAGTCGGACATGACTTAGCGACTAAACAACAACAAAAAGTCAGATACTAAGAGCCACATAACCACTTTTGTATTCTGCTATTGACATTACAACTAATAAAGCCAAGACTTGATAATTCATGATAATAAAGATTAGATGGGTGAGTGAAACCCAATAAATTCATAGATGGCCCTCAAACCTCATTTTAGTTTGGGCAGAAGTCTCTGTTTTTTCAATCTAAATCTCTAATCAAACCGTTGACTGGTAACAAAATGATCAAGTTCATCCTTTTTTTCCCCCTAAATTGTGAAAAAATTTTTTCTTTCCAACTTTATGGAGATATAATTGACATACAGTACTGTAAGTTTGAAGTGCAGATTACCACAAGTTTACTGAACATCCATCATCTATATAAATACCAAATTAAGAAACAGAAATTTTTTCCTTGTGATGAAAACTCTTAGGATTTACTCTTTTAACACCCTTTATATACTACGTATAGCAGTGTTAATTATAAGTATCATTTTTTGCATTACATCACTAATACTTACTTAACCGGAAATTTTATCTCTTGACTCCATTTATTTAACCCCTCCATCCCCAATTGTGAAATTCTTTTTCTGTGTGTGAAATTCTTTTTTTTTTTCTCTGCATGTATCTTTTTTTTTTCTTTACTTTATTGTGTTGGTTTTGCCATACAGTAACATGAAACCGCCGTGGGTCTACACATGCTTCCCCTCCAGAACCCCCCTCCCTCCCCCCTCCCGACTCCCTCCCCCTGGGACATCCCGGTGTACCAGCCCCTAGCATCAACCCTGGGCTGGCGATTGATTTCACATATGGTAATTAACATGTTTCAATGTCTTTCTCCCATATCATCCCACCCTTGCCCTCTTCCACAAAATCCACATGTCCGTTCTATACATCTGTGTTCCTTTTGCTGTCTCGCATGCAGGGTTCTCATTACCATCTTTCTAAATTCCGTATATATGCGTTAGTATACTGTATTGTTGTTTTTCCTTCTGGCTTACTTCACTCTGGATAATAGGCTCCAGTTTGAAATTCTTAATAAAAAAGAAAAGGACAAAAAAAGAAGAAAGAACTTTATAATGGGTAATTTATAAACTGGACAATCATCTTGAAAACAGAGGTGGCTAAACATCCTTTGAAGAACTCAGATGTGTAAACACACCTTTTATATATTGTTAGGATAAACCTATATGACCACTTTTAATGTTTAAATACACTGAACTCATAGGTGTCTTGGGCCATCATCTAAATACAGTAGTAAGTTCAATTGTCATCACATACTACTATTTGAATAGGAATGTTTATTGGATACTTTCTGAATTTTGTGATTGAGAAAATACTTTCTTAGAGTAAAAAGTCAAAATACAAATAGGAATCAGAATAAAAAGGTGGGTGTTCATGGTGTTTTTTTTGGGAAAGACTGATACCCTACTTTTCCCTTTATGCCATTCAAGTTGGATTCTTCATTTTAAACATTAATTTCTATTTTAGGTGGAGCAAATCCTCGCAGAATTTAAGGTCAGGGCCCTGGAATGTCACCCTGACAAGCATCCTGAAAATTCCAAAGCTGGTAAGTATTTAATAATGATTGTTTTTCATGAAAATGTATAGCATATAGACCTAAAAAGCCAGTGAATAGTAGCTTCATTTTCTTTTATCTACTTACACTCAAAATTATTCTTTCATTTAATGCCAAAGAGTGTTTTTGCACTATTGGATGGAGGCTGAAGAGAAAACTGGGTAGGGTCTTTTTTCTAATAGCAGTCATTTAACATTCATTTATCTTTCTGTTATAATGTGCTGCTTCATGATTTACAATTTGTCCAGTTGGGACTTCCCTAGTGGTCCAGTGGTTAAGACTCCATGCTTCCAATGCAGAGGATGTGGGTTTGATCCCTGGTTGGGGAACTAAGATCCCACATGCCAAAATAAATAAATAAAATAATGATAAGAATAAAAAAATGTGTCCAGTTTCATGCTTAATTTCACCTGTTTTTGAATGTTAACAGTAACTTCCGTTTGTAACTAGGTGGTTATCTTAATGAGAACCTTGCTGTGTTTTCTTCTGAATAGGTCTGTATATATTGTATAATAATATATTCATACATTTGTTTTTTCTTTATCATATTTTAAATTTCATGATCATAAATTTATACATAAAATCTTCGTATATCTCAGCTTGAAAAAATACAGACAAAACAATAATCCTTTCTTAACCTGTCTTCCTCCTGCTTCTTCTCTATCTCTGTACTTCCCTTTAGAGCCAATTTTCCTGAGAAAGAAGTTCACAGTTGGTATTGCTACTTCTTTTTCAATCAGTTTTCAATTTATCCCAGTTTGACTTCCTCCTCAACTTTCTAGGAAACGGTCCTTGTAATAGTCACCAAGAACTTCTTGGCGGCCGACTCCTTTTAGTCCTTATCTTCCCTGAGCTTGCATCAGAATTTGGAACTGTTGACCATTCTCCTCTTCTTGACACTCCTTTTTCTTAGCTACCAGGATATGCCCTTATGCTTTTCCTCCTCCTTCTTGGGCTGCTCTGTCTCCTTTGTAACTTCTTCCCTTCTGTCCTAAGGTTCCCTTCTAAAATCTCTTCTAAGGACTTCCCTGGTGGTCCTGTGGTTAAGACTTTGCCTTCCAATGCAGGGGGCATAGGTTTGAGGCCTGATTGGGGAACTAAGATCCCATATCCCTTGCAGCCAAAAAAAGCAAAACATAAAACAGAAACAATATTGTGACAAATTTAATACAGACTTTAAAAATGGAATGTGTAAAAATATCTTTAAAAAAGCTTCAAACTCTCATCTGGGCTTACTCCCCACTTTTTCTCTAGGATTTTGTTGAAGCCTGTGGTTTTCAGTCATCCGTTATTTGTTGATGGCTTCCCATTTTATCCTTAACTCAGTTCTTATTCCTCAGGTTCAGACTGTGGCTTTGACTGCTTCTTGAAAACATCCTTTTGAGGACATTTCAGTGTCACTCTGTCAAAAAATGGCCTCATTCTTCATCCTCCTCTTACCTCACGTGCATGCTCAGTCGCTCAGTCATGTCCTTGTGCGTACCACCCAGCTTAAAACTTCACCAATGCAGTTGAAGTTTTCTGTATATTCCTACCCTGATTTTATTCTCAGAGTAGGTAATACTATCTAAAATTTGATGACTATGGTTACTATAATATATGTGTATACTATTGGTATATGTATAGTACGTGTATACCTATGATTTTTTTTTTTTTGCCATGTCTTGTGACATATGGGATCTTCCCTGGCCAAGGATTGAACCCTCACCCCCCTATAGTGGAAGGGTGGAGATTTAACCACTGGACCATCAGGGAAGTACTATATGTGATTTTTCTATAAGGAAAATATTATGATTAACACCTGTCTGCTGCTGCAGCCGTTTAATTGCTAAGTTGTGTCCAACTCTTTGCAACCCCATGGAGTTAGCCTGCCAGGCTCCTCTGCCCATGGGATACCCCAGGCAAGAATACTGGAGTGGATTGCCATTTCCTTCTCCAGGGGATCTTCCTGACCCAGGGATTAAACCCCCATCTCCCGCATTAGCAGGCGGATTCTTTATCCCTGGAGCTACCAGGAAAGCCCATTTAAGACTTGTCTTTAACGCCACAGTTCACAAATGGTAAAACTCAACTCCTTTTCATTAAAAAAAATTTCCCTTATCTTAAAGCTCTTAATTATTTTTCTCTAGAAATCACTGATCCCTTTGATTGTATAAATGGGTTGTTTTCCAATGTATAGAGTCATCTTTTGTGAGATACTTAACTATTACCATTGCACATTTGATTTTTCCCCTTTTTATTAAGACATAACTTACTTAAAGCAATGTGAAAAAATTGTAAGTATACACTTGATAAATTTTTGTCTACATATAACCACTTTAACCACTGCCCAGATGAAGATGTAGAACATTTCTACCACCCCAGCAAAAGTCCCTTTTCATGTCCCATTCAGTGTCAGCACCCTTTCCCATTGTTGGATCTTTATCATCGTTGATTAGTTTTGCCTAGTTTTAAATTTTATATACATGGAATCATGGTATGTACTCTTTTGTGAAGCTTCTTTTGCTTTACCATATGTATGTCTGTCATATTTACACCTTGATTGTACATGTAACAGTGGTCCATTCTGCTTCATTGCTGGGCCTTGAGGCATAAGCCCCTTCATGCTGTGCCCCTCCCCACATCTCTCCAGTCTCATTTTCTCTCCACCACCACGCTTACAACCCTATGTTTCAGCCACTCAGAACTACTTTGGCTCCTAGGGACATTCCTGGTGGCCCAGTGGTTAAGAATCTGACTTCCAATGCAGGGGACATGGGCTCAATCCCTGGTTGGGGAACTAAGATCCCGCATGCCACAGAACGACTAAGCCCGAGGGCCTCAACTAGAGAGTCTGTGTGCTGCCAACCAGAGCCCGCACGCTCTGGAGCCTGTGTACCACAGCCAAAGGGAGGCCCGTGTGTCGCAGTGAAGAGCTTGGGTACTGTAACTAAGACTCGACTCAGCCAAAAATAAATATTTAAAAAAGCCCAGCATTTAAGGAATTATTTAAAAGAAAAAGAAAAAAGAACTCCCTTGGCTCTTTAATGTGTCCTGCTGTCTACTCTCTAGACCTTTATACTGATTGCTTTTTCTGCCTGGAACATTCCTGAGCCCTGCCTACCTCCCTGCCCTGCTTCTCATTGGCTGGGTCATGCTCCCGAGTCAGGTCTCAGCTTGGCCATCACTTCCTCTGGGATCCATGTGTGCCCCAGCTGCCCAGAGCCCCCTATACATATGTCAGGTGCCAACTGTATATTATATTGATATTGTTAGCTTGTTAACTGTTTGCTTATTAGTTATACTGGAGGCTCTGTGAAGCTGGTCTTGCTTGTCTCATTCAAAATGGTATGCCTTGCACCCAAAATAGTATGCACAGCACCTGCCGTGGAAGATAGCTACTTTGTGCACAAACTTTCTTGAATGAGTGAAAGAATGAATTCATGAACATTTCTGTAGGAGACATATGTAAGTTACCCTTCTATAATTAATATTAAGATAGATATCCTAGCACAAAACTGTAAAAATTTGATAAACACTTGAAAAACTCACCACCACAGATTATTCTTTAACTGGGTTCTCTTCCAGTGAAGCATGGCGTTGAGTTGTTTTTCTGTCACGGCAAATGATTTCCATTAGGGATACATGATGAATCATTGTGCAGTCATTGCCATTCTAGTTGCCATAGTGATGGGAGTTTCACGTAAGGTTTCTTGTTCAGAGAAACACTGGACTGTGTAAATATTATTTAAAATGAAAAGATACACAGACGTTAATATCTTCCTCTGTCAGGCTGGCAATAGATAGATGATTCAGTCTTTGGATAGAAATTGTTTTCAAACATGCTGAAGCATCTATTTACTTAATTTGGATGAACATGACTTCCTGAAAATTTAAGTGGTTCTTTACATACTTGCAGAAGGGTTAAGGTTGCTGATAAAAATACTTTAAAATGTGAAACAAAAATTCACCCTGATGCTGGTTTTAGCTTGACTGAAATCCAGAATATATTGGACAGATTTTGAAACATATTTCATTAAGGTAAAAAGCTAAGCCTGTAGAGCAACTGCAGGTAGAAGAAATTAAACTTGTGTAATATGCCTTTTTGGCTTGCTAAATGTAGTCTCAACCATTGCCATTGAAATGACTGATCTGGTAGTATGATGGAGTAGTAGATAAGAACACACGTTTGTCTGTCTGCATTGCTTCTAGCTCCTACTTAGGAGCTAGTTGATTTTGGGCAACCTCTTTGACCCTCCCATTAGGCAGAATGGGAGACTAATAGCATATTACCACCTCACGTGTCTCTGTATGCTCAGTTGCTCAGTCATGTCCGACTCTTTGCGACCCCATCACCTGTAGCCGACTAGACTCCTTTGTCCATGGGATTCTTCAGGCAAGAATACTGGAGTGGGTTGCCATGCCCTCCTCCAAAGGATCTTCCTGACCCAGGGATCAAACCTGAGACTCCTCCATCTCCTGCCTTGATGGGCAGATTCTTTGCACTGCCTGAGAAGCCCATGTATCTGCTGTGAGGATTAAATGAGGTATTTTGCATGTGGGAAGAACTCAATGGATATCGGCAATTGTGATTCAGTGTACTTTTCTTGTTCTATGAAGCACTGCAAGATAAAAATTTAACAAAATGGGACAGTTCTTTTGTAAGTAAACATTAGCTATTTCTCTCATTTAAAAAAAATCTAATTTTAAGGCTTTTTGAGATCCTTGTTCTGCAGTGGGTGATGCAGGCAGGACTAGTCATGCTATAGAAATTGAGTCACTGAGATCAAAAGCTGCTGGTTGGTGCTCATGCCAGTCCTGTGTGTGTGTGTATATGTGTGTATGTATGTGTGTGTGTGTGTGTGTGTATGTGTGTATGTATATGTGTGTGTGTGTGTGTGTGTGTGTGACAGTAATGGTTTCAAGTCAACCCTTTATTAACTTCCCTTTGACCCTGAAGAGATTTCAGACTAACTTAAGGACCTGTGAAATGGTATTTTTGTTATTGATTTACAGGCTTCATAGCCATCTGAATATTTGAAGAAGGGGAACTTTTACTAACTGAAATCTTTCAATGTCTCAGTGTTTTCCTACTTTAAAAACTCTTTACTGCTTTTTTCTCTTAGAATAAAGATAACATACAGTATTAAATAATGTTGAAAGTGAAAGTCTGCTCTTATCTCTCTTTTCCAGAGAACCACTATTAACAGTGGATATATTTTCCTCTAGACCGTTTTCAAAGCATGTCCTGGCTTCTTCTCATTATTTCTCAAGTAATTTTAAGTGGCCTACATTTAAAATATGGCTATTATAATAATATAATTTTTATTGTGAAATATGAATTAAGAGGACCTCTGTATTTCCAAAGCAGACCTGGAGTTAAACTGGACTGTTTCTTAAGTATTCCATCATCATTTGCTCGTATAAGCTTATAAAAGGCAATCTCTCTTCCCAGAACTGGTACATGTTTATCTTGTATGATTCATTTGATTAGCTTGTATATTAAAGGACAAATATATATCCAAGCTCATTTTTATTAAATGTGGTGAAGGTGTGGAACAAAGAAAAGGCCACCTAACAGGAACAGTAAGGTCTCTTTTGCTTTCTGCTTATCATCTGCTGTTGAGGGATTGACATAAGAACAATTTCTTTCATTCCGGAAACTCTGAAAAATGAAGCCAACAATAATGTGCAAAGAGAAGGTGGATCGTAGATAAAATGTAAATTTTTACAACCTCTGCTCTAGTGGTCACTGGTGTGTGCATCCATGGTAA
The DNA here is from genome assembly GCA_007570785.1 of Antilocapra americana. Taxonomy (NCBI): domain Eukaryota; kingdom Metazoa; phylum Chordata; class Mammalia; order Artiodactyla; family Antilocapridae; genus Antilocapra; species Antilocapra americana. The sequence goes on from ML663567.1 coordinate 2,473,239, forward strand.
GAATTTAATGAGCTTTTTATTTCTGTTGGAAAAAGTGACATCTCATTTATACACTGGTACATTTACATTGTCGTCAGCAACAGGAAGGATTACTCACTTGAGCTGGCAGCTATTGCAAGATGTTTTTTTATGTATTTGTTTTCCTTCGCTTTCAATAGCCTCACCTTTAGGATCTTCCTTTTAATCCATCAGTTGCTACTACCTCCAGCAGTGATATTAAATATTTAATGATATATTAAGCACCTGTGCTGCCCAGCTTTGGACAGGGTCCAGGAGGAGCCCTGCCATGTTGGGCAGTATCTCTGGTTGCTGAAGGAACAGTTGAAGTAGTGGTTTTGGGAGATGAGAGCTCAGAAACAGTAGCCGTTTACCAACAGGGGTACAGAAGTATTTCAGTAGGTTCACAATTGGTGTGGTGGTACCAGCAGTACTGACCGTACATCTGTCCTAACATCTTTTGTTTCAGAGGATACTGACTACTTCCCGTGAGGTATTTCTGAGCACTGTCAGGATAATTTTAATTATTTTTCCCACTAACACGATTAAAAGGTGCCTAATTCACAAAATGTTTTAAGGGTATGTCACTGTTTTGGTGCTTGGAGCTTAGGTAATAGCATTCTGTGAACATCTTTATCTTCACATTCAGATTGGAAGCATTCGCTCATTCATTCATTGAACAAATACTTTTTGAGCACCTGCTACACTGCTTTAGTACAAGGGATGCAGCAGAACACAAAACAAAGTCTCTGCCCTCATGGAGTTTGTATTCTCATGGAGGATTATAAACAAATGACTATACATAATGTCAGGGGGTAGGTACCATGGGGGCTTCCAAGGTGGCACTGGAGGTAAAGGAACCCCCTGCCATTGCAGGTTAGACATAAAAGATGCCGGTTGAATCCCTGGGTTGGGAAGATCCCTTGGAGGAAATGGCAACCCACTCCAGTATTCCTGCCTGGAAAATCCCCTGGACAAAGGAGCCTGGCAGGCTATAGTCCATAATGTCACACAAAGTCAGACATGACTGAAGTGACTTAGCACACACTCAGGTACCATGAAGAAAAATAAAGCAGAGTGAGGGAGATAAAGGAATGGGGCTGATGGGGTGGGCAGCTATTCTATGTAGAAGGTTAGAGAAAACTCCATCAACAAGACAATACCCAAGCTGACATCTGGAAGAAGTAAGCTGTGTGAGTGCTTAGGGTAAAGTGTTCTTGGCAGAAAGGACAGTAAGTTCCAAGTCTTGGGGCTGCAGTGTGCTTGATGTACTCAAGGAACATCAGGGCAGTGAAGGGGATGGGAAAAGTAGGAGGAAATGAAGTCAGAGAAGGAAGAGAAGGGTAGAGAACAGGCAGAGCATGTCAGACCTAATAGCCATGGTGAGAATTTTCATTTTAATTCCAACAAAAATGAAAAGTAAAAATGGAAGTGATTTTGAGTAGAGGAGTGATATTATGTGACTTCTTTTACTTACTTTCTTTTTTCTTTAAGATCATTTAAAAAATATTTAATTTTATTTATTTATTTGGCTTTGCTGGGTCTCAGATGCAGCACACAGGATCTTTAGTTGCAGCATCTGAACTCTTAGCTGTGGCACGTGGGGTCTAGTTCCCTGGTCAGGGAATGATCCCAGCCTCCTCCATTGGGAGTGTGGAGTCTTAGCCACAGACTACCAGGGAAGTCCCCTTTTCATTTTTTTTCCTCCCTTTTTGGCCATGCTGTGTGGTTTGCAGAGTCTTAGTTGAACCCAGGCCCTCAGCTATGAAAGCGTGGAGTCCCAATCACGAGACTACCAGGGAATCCCCTATGTAACTTATTTTTTGAAAAGACCACTCCCACTGCTGTGTAGAAGATAGAGCAAGGCAAAGGCAGGGAGATGAGTTGAGCAGCTAATATAATCATCTAGCCAAGAGAGGGTGGTGGCTTGGACTAGAGTGACGGCAGTGGAGGTAGGGGCAAGAGGTCAAAGCTTGGGTATAGCTTAAAGATACACTGACTCTACGGATAGAGTCAACAAGGCTTGTTGATGAATTAGAAATGAGATGTGAAAGAAAGAGAAGAGTCAAGGATGACCCCAAGTGTAGAGGAAACTAGTGAAGTATGTCCTGATTCCTCAAGCAGAATCAATCTTACTTCTGTATTTCTCTTTAGAACACTGTATTGAAATGATTTATTTATATGTCTGCTTCCTTACTATAAGTTTCTCAAGGGCGCAACCTGGATTGTAGTGATGAATGGTGACATTTTCATTATCCTCAGAGATGGAGGAGAAAGTGGGGATTAGAGAGTAACATGTACTGCAGGAAAATGGAAGGTGCAGGAGGCAGTCAGGTGTAGCCTGGTGAGCACCACCTGGGGAGCCTGGCAGGCTTGGGTTTGAATCATGGCTCCATCACTTGTAGCTTAGGACAAGTTACATTAACCTCCTTTAGCTTTAGATCATGTAAAATGTGAATAATACTAATATTAATACTAATAATATCTACTTGATAAGGTTGTTGTGAACAAGAAACTATACTCATTCCACCCCTCTAGGTAGTCAGAGTTCTGGTTTGAGTTCCAAGTCACACAGCAAATTCACACTGGCTGTTTATTTTACATATGGTAGTGTGTATGTTTCCACGCTACTCACTCCGTTCATCCCACCCTCTCCTTCCCCTGTCCCCTGACGGTGTCCATAAGTCTGTCCTCTATGTCTGCATCTCCATTGCTGCTCTGCAAATACGTTCATCAGTACCATCTTTCTAGATTCCATGCAGCTGCTACTTAGTCATGTCTGACTCTGTGCGACCCTATGGACTGCAGCCTGCTAGGTTCCTCTGTCCATGGGATTCTCTAGGCAAGAGTACTGGAGTGGATTGCCATGCCCTCCTCCAGAGAATTGTCCCTGACCCAGGGATTAAACCTGGGTCCCCTGCATTGCAGGCGGATTCTTTACTGCTTTCCAGTATTCTTGCCTGGAAAATTCCATGGACAGAGGAGCCTGGTGGGCTACAGTCTAGGGGGTTGCAAAGAGTCAGAGATAACTGAGTGACTGAACACACACACACACACACACACACACACACACACACACACACACACACAAAATATTGTAACTTAGCCAATGTTTCTAAATGTCTACCCCATGAGATAAATTATGTCTGTTGCTCACATCTGCATCGTCAGCACCTGGGGTAGCACCTGTCACATCACTGGAGCTCAGTAAAGGGAGTGGATAAACTGTGAGCCAGGTACTCACATTATCTCACTTGTCCTTACGATGCACTTTATAAATGAGGAAAAGAGAGCTTGATGAAGTGAATTGGCCCAAGGTTACATAGCTGGTAAGTAACAGACATATATTTCAGTGAAATCAATTTGACTGGGCATTTAAAATAACTCCTCCAGAGTGTGCTCATTTTTGGATTTGTTTTCCAGTGGAGACTTTTCAGAAACTGCAGAAGGCAAAGGACATTTTGACTAATGAAGCAAGTCGAGCCCGCTATGACCACTGGCGAAGGAGCCAGATGTCAATGTCATTCCAGCAGTGGGAAGCTTTGAGTGACTCGGTGAAAATGGTAGGTTTCTTTCTGGGATGAAGGGAATTTATGAAGCTCAGACTGGCCTGGATTAGACTCACATAGTAGCTTAAAGGGGCTTTCCTTGTGGCTCAGATGGTAAAGAATCCGCCTGCAATGTGGGAGACCTGGATTTGATCTCTGGCTTGGGAAGATCCCCTGGAGGAGGGCATGGCAACCCACTCCAGTATTGTTGCCTGGAGAATTCCCATAGACAGAGGAGCCTGGCAGGCTACAGTCCATGGGTTCGCAAAGAGCTGGACATGGTTGAGCAACTAAGCACCGCACACAGCACAGCAGCTTAAAGTGTCAATGGACAAGAGGAGAGAGAAGACCAAGAAGCTGATAGAATCTGGATACAATATAGTATCCACAAAACCTTGTGAAAGGAAATTCAATACATCAGGGTCAGAAGACTCTCTGACTGTGCTTTTCAGTCTCTGGCTGTTTGTATATGTATATGTAGATATGTATACATGTCTGTGTATATACATATGCTTCCTGTTATCATCTACAGCTTGATACATTCTGATAACTGTTCTTCTCAAGTTGCTCATATAACACTGCTGAATTTTGAACCAATGCAAATTCATATGCTCCATCTTTTTAGTTCATATGAACCTGTTCTCTTCTCAAAGCTTAATAAAGTCAATAAAAACAGGACCTGATTAATCAAAGGAATCTATAAATTATTCCTGTTATTAATTTTGGTAAAAGAATTATTGGATAGCTGCAGACAGACTTTTAAAACCATTCTGTTATTTTCTTCCATGCCATTCAAAAAACCAAATACAAAATAATCTCTATAATTTTTATGTTATATATTTATTTTGTCCTTCCATGGACCATTGTAGATTGCAGAGAGAGTGTAATTTTAAAGATTTCTACGTTTTTAGGCATGATTTACATGATTTTCTTAGTCTGCTTTTTTTTTTTTTTCCCTATAGGGATACTTTTCTATAACATGAGACTTAAAAATGGAGAAGTTACCTTATAAGGAAGTGTTCAGGGACATGTTAGAATAAATGTAAAAAGTGATTCACATCTCTTAAATTCCAGTTCTTCAGGGTTATGTTCAGATTCCTTCTTAATAGTTTTTATTTAAACAAGACTTGATCAAAGTGTTTTTTCAATGATAAATGACCTGTACCAGTGAGGGAGGGTCTTTGAAGTAATGGGTAAGAACAATGCAAAACTCTCAAAGTATATAGTTAAAGCCACTCTACATGACATGAAAATGGTTTTCTTCATTTCAGAATGCAGTGTATATTCATATGATTGATTTATAATCGGTTAATTATTTATGAAGAAATAACCATCCAACTAAGACTGCTGAATATACATACAAAATAACTAGAGAGAATCTTTAAAAAAAATAGGGACTTAGCTTCACATACTCAAAAATAAGATTTTTCTTCTACATTGTGTATATCCAAAATTCCTTGTTAATTCTGACTAAACATTGTTCTGCCACCTCTATATAACCATATTTCTATTCTCTTGAGTATTACACACTGTATCTGCTACTGAATTAGTGACCCTTGCTATTTTAATGCCTTTTGATTTATAGTTCATTTTTCTTGATGATCCATTGAACCGTATTACTTAATTTTAACAGCTAATATCAGGTTAGCTGTGGATTTTTCAAAAACTCGTCTCCAAGTCCCTGTTCTAATTTATATTGCAGATGTCTTTTCATTACATACTAATTTCCTATCTCCAAACACATCATTTTTGCTTAGAATTTAGTTTAATTATGAGCTGTTTGAGGGCTTACAATAATTACATTTCAGATCTTACTGGCTGCATTATTGGTCTTGTCAGCAATGTAATGAAATATTATGCTGGGCTAGCGTTTGGTTTGGGATTTATTTTTATTAGTGGTACAGAACTGATGAAATGCATATCATATGAAATCATATCATATCATCACCACTTTAAATCAGGAGTGATATTTTTCCTTGCACTCTCTTCTTTGTTTGGGCTCAACCATGCTGTTTCTGTGTTTCTTCCTCAGTGAACTTTGAAACCCCTATACCAAGTTTCATGTGTTTTGTACCTCATTAGATAGACTTTCTTTTTTTTAAAAAAAATTATTTATTTATTTTTGGCTGCGCTGGGTCTTTGTTGCTGTGTGTGGGCTTTCTCTAGTTGTGGAGCACGGGCTTTGGGGCACACAGGCTCAGTAACTGCAGCAGGTTTAGTTGCTGTGTAGCACCTGGGATCTTTCTGGACCAGAAACTGAACTCGTGTCCTCTGCTTTGGCACGCGGATTCTTGACCGCTGTACCACTAGGGAAGTCCCAGATAGACTTTCTGTAACTTCCTTTCATTCCTTTCTGTTCTAATTCTCATAGTGACTTCTGCAGGTGAAAACATTACCTGCAGAGGTAAGGTTCACTATAACATTTTAGTTGTTTTTTTTTGTGTGTGTGTGTGTGTGTGTGTGTGCATTTTTTTGTCCATCCTTTCACACTCACTACTCTAGAGAAATTAATAACAATTGTCAAACCTAGTATTGTTCATCACCTATTAGATCACTACCATTGTGTAGATAAATATCATCATTAGGGTATTTGGACTAGATATACTACATATGCCATTCTGACAATAAAATGGTTACAATTCAGGACTTGAAATTTTAGGTGACATTTATCTAAAAGACATCTGCATGTTTGCTTGCCCTAAGGACCAATCACAGTGCACTTTTGCAGCATCACACAGGTTCCTATCATGAGAATCTCCTAGAGGGAATTTCTCACACAGCTTCAGGGATGATACATTTCTATCATTCAATGGTGATGAAACTCTAATTGTATTTTTTTTTCCCCACAGCAAGTCCTTGTCACTTAACCAGCTATTGATTTTACTTTTTCCTTTTTAGAAGCTCCTCCTGATAGTTTAATTTGTAAAACTTTTGATAAATCAATCACCAAAAGGGAAGGGATATATGTGTATGAATGGCTGTTTCATTTTTCTGTACAGTAGAAAAACACAACAGTGTAAAGCAACTATACTCCAATATAAATTAACTAAAAAAGAACTCAGTCAGGTCAATGAGTATGTTGGAAATTTAAGTCTAGATATGTAATATTGGTTTAAAAAAGGGAAATTTAAGTCTAGATATGTAATGTTGGTTTAAAAAAGGGAATATGAAGTAGGGACTTCAGTAACTGTGGCCTTCAGATCTTGGAATAACTTGAAAACAGACACCTTTCCAGTTTAAAGAATCTCGGGGAAATCATCCCTGTTTTGTTAAATGGTTTTACCCCAAGGGATCCACGGTGTGAATGGTTCTTCCTCCAAAATGGCTTGAGGATGGTTCTGGGGAAAGGGTTACAGCAAAGCCACAGTCAAAATAAAATTCTGAGAAAAACATTCTCATAAGCTGTTAAAAATGTCCCGTGCTATATCAGTTACTACAAATGCTTTCAGAGTATTTACTATAGGTCAGTCATTAATCCTAACCCCCTCATCTAAAGCAGACGGTAGGCGCTTTTATTCTGAGAGAGAAGTACTGAGACAGAGAGTCAAGATATTGTATACAGGCCACCTAGCTGACCTGTGACACATACAGCTCACATTTTCAGTTCTCTGGGCCCTGAAAGCTTGCACTTCTAACTCTCAGTTTTTCCACTAAGTTTCTCAATATCCTTTGCCCTCCACAGACAAAGCGACTGGCCAGCCTCCTCTATTCCTTACACATGCAAAAAACCCAAGAAACTAAGCAAACAAAACAATAATAACAGACCCAAACCAACCAAACTAAAACTTAGATTATGTTTTACACCAGCTGAAGCCATTGCCTCTTAACACTTTTATTTTGAAATAAGACCTACAGAAAAATGCTCAACACCTGCATTTATAATTTAGCAAACAATTGTGAAGTGTATACTCGTAACCACTCTTCTCCCCAACACACGCATTACTGGTACCCAGAAGTTCCCTCCTTAATATATTTCGGCAATCATAACTCCATCTAATTTTTATTTTGTTAATTTTTTATTTTTGGACACACCCTTTGGCATGCCACCCTTTGGCATTCCTCAATCTGGGATCGAATTTGTGTCTCCTGCAATGGAAGTGAGAAGTCTTAACCACTGCACCACTGGGGAAGTCCTTCATTAAATTTTTAAAACCTAGTTGTACATACATATAGACTTGTCAGAGAAAATTTAGAAGACGCCAAAATATAACAAGAAAAAAAAAAAGACTTTATAATGCTGCCATGCAAAGATAACCCCATTAGTATTTTGATGCATTTCCTTTCAGTGTTTTCTGCCTGTCATTTGTTAGTGTGAGAGCTGGTTACATTGAATGATGACAATAATTACTTTACGGGGTCTTTCTTTGGGGAAGAGGAATTAGGATGATGCTCCTTTTCAGTTGAGGAGAGACAGGTTGAATGTGGGAAGAAGGGAGTTCTCTGGTTGGATCAAGGCAGAAGGCTTGAATGTCCTTATGGTTTTAGGGTGTACACAAGGCTATATTGCCCTCTAGTGTGTATATTTTATGTATGTGTATCTATATATATATTTATTTATCTATATTTGAATGTGTCTTTGTACACATTTAATTTAGTTGAGATCATATATTTGTCATCATGTGTGTGCTCAGTCTCTTCAGTCATGTCTGACTCTTTGCAGCCCCATGGATTGTAGCCCGCCAGGCTCCTCTGACCATGAGATTCTCCAGCAAGAATACTGGAGGGTGTTGCCATGCCCTCCTCCTGGGGATCTTCCTGACCCAAGGATTGAACCTGCACCTCCTAAGTCTCCTGCGTTGGCAGGCAGGTTCTTTACCACTAGCGTCACCTGGGAAGTGCATTTGTGATCGTGTTGGCTGCTATTAATAAACACCATCTTATTAACATTTCTAAATTCTCTTAAAAATGATGATGAACAGATTTATTTAAGGTCCCAAGGAAGCATTTTACCACTTCGTACTTTCCCTTTCTTCTGATGAGGTGCTTCTCCTGGTTCCTGTCTATGTGGTCAGTGTTAGCGCTCCTGAGACAAGTGGTAAGAAGTTATGGTATCATTCTAAGCTCTGTAAGATGCTGATGATCCCTGCTCCTTCCCTGCCCCATCCCCCTCATGTTGTTTGGGTGAGCAAACATGGCCAAGTCCACATGTAATGGGCCACGTCTCCCCATGTTGCTTTGTTCAAACTGGCAAATAAAGTGGTGCTCTGGGAAGAAGTTGGCAACTGCAGTATTTTGAGAGAGTTCAGACTTCAGTGCACTGCAGATGAAAAGCCTGATGCCCCTTGCATCATGGGGTATGGGTGTGTAGCAGAGGCAGTGGCCCCTTCTGTGATTTTTGGCACAGTTTTTAAATGTCACAACTTCTGAGTTTATTCACTAAACCTTGGACTTCAGAAAATCAATGTTTTTGTTTTTGCTTTGTGCTCTTGCTTTGCTTTTATTCTTTTTTAGCACAGGAAAACAATATCCTCATTATTAGGAAAATAATTTATTCTGCAGTTTTAATTTGCCCCAATACATGGCTTATGGGTTTTTCTTGGGTTTCTGAGAAACAGAGGTTACTGTTCAGTAGTGCTTTAGGAATAGCATCCCACAGTATCAGATGAGATTTCAAGAAACAGTTATGTTTATTATTTTGGGTTATGCCACAGCTAATTATTCTACTTGAATATTCTTGATACAGCAAACTCTCTCTCTCTCTTACTCTGTATTCATCTATTCTTTCTTTAATTTTTCTACTTATCCATCCAGTTTTAAACATCTTAATAGGAAATACAGAGAGTTCCTGGAAGTCCCAAGGTTAGGACTGGGCACTTTGACTGCCATGGTTCAGGTTCAGTCCCTGGCCAAGGAAACAAGATCTCGCAAGCCATGCAGCTCGGCCAAAAAAAAAAGAAAAAAAGAAGGAAGTACATATATAGGATATATGTGAAAAGGGTTCAAAAGCATGCATGGGTAAAAGTAATTGTCTCTTACCTTTGCTCCATTTTGAAGATCCATTTTTCACTTTTCCCTCACTACTTACATCATCATCAGTAGCCAGAGCTAGGCTGGAAAAATTACCCAGTTAAATTATTTCGATCACTACCAGGTATATTGGACACCATTCTAGTATATCTGGTTTCTAGGGAGAGTTTTCAAGTGTTTTGAATCTTGTGTTTGTCTAAAAATATAAAAGTTTTACCAGAAGTCAATGGGGAAATGCCTAACACTTGATTTATGGTCTCTGATTTTTTAAAACTGTAACTTAAAAAATAATAAAACACTTTTGGTTTTTGAAAAACCAACTAGTACAATAGGATATGTAATAAAAAGCGAGTCCATCTTTATTTCATACCTCAGTTCTACTTCCCTCTCCCAGAAAGCCACCATTGTAGTTTCTTGTGTTTTCTCTCAGAAACCTTCCATAATGTATACAGGCACATTCATAAAAAGTCTCCAGAATAATTCTGTTAGTGAATGGGAGGAAAGGGAAATCACTCAGTCGTGTCTGACTCTTTGCGATCCCATGGACTGTAGCCCTACCAGGCTCCTCTGTCCATGGGATTTTCCAGGCAAGAATATTGGAGTGGGATTTCCTTCTCCAGGAGATCTTCCTGATCCAGGGATTGAACCTGGGTCTCCCACATTGTAGGCAGATGCTTTACTGTCTGACCCACCAGGGAAGTCCATAGTATCATTAAAAAAAAAAAGGAAATATATTTTAAAAGTTTTCGTTATTTGATGGTAACTGGACTTCAAGTGAATTCACTTAAAATTAAGACAGATATTTCACAATAAATATTGACTAACTTCCTGCTTTGTGCCATGAGTTTTCTTATAGAAAACTCCTGCAAAACATGTATGCTGGTCAAGAAGCAACAGTTAGAACAGGACCTGGAACAACAGAATGGTTCAAAATTGGGAAAGGAGTACGTCAAAGCTGTATTTGTCACCCACTTATTTAATTTATATGCAGAGTACATATTGGAAGAAGCACAAACTGGAATCAAGATTACAGGGAGAAATATCAATAACCTCATATATGCAGATGATACCACCCTTATGGCAGAAAGCGAAGAGGAACTCAAGAGCCTCTTGATGAAGGTGAAAGAGGAGAGTCAAAAAGCTTACTTAAAACTCAACATTCAAAAAACTTAGGTCATGGCTTCCAGTCCCATCACCTTATGGCAAATAGATGGTGAAACAATGGAAACAGTGACCAAGTTAATATTCTTGGGCTCCAAAATCACTGCAGATAGTAACTGCAGCCATGAAATTAAAAGGTGCTTGCTTCTTGGAAGAAAAACTAGACAGCATATTAAAAAGCAGAGACATTACTTTGCAAACAAAGGTCCATCTAGTCAAAGCTATGGTTTTTCCAGCAGTCATGTATGGATGTTAGAGTTGGACTATAAAGAAAGCTGAGCACTGAAGAATTGATGCTTTTTAACTGTAGTGTTGGAGAAGACTCTTGAGAGAACCTTGGACTGTAAGGAGATCAAATCAGTCAATCCTAAAGGAAATCAACTATGAATATTCATTGGAAGGACTGATACTGAAGATCCAATACTTTGGTCACTGATGCAAAGACCTGACTCATTAGAAAAGACTCTGATGCTGGGAAAGATTGAAGGCAGGAGGAGGAGGGGACAACAGAGGATGAGGTGGTTGGATGGCATCACTGACTCAATGGATATGAGTTTGAGCAAGCTCCAGGAGATGGAGAAGGACAGAGAAACCTGGCGTGCTACAGTCTATGGGGTCGCAAAGAGTCGGACATGACTGAGTGACTGAACAGCAACTGCTTGTGCCATGAGTTTTCTTAAAGAGAAGATGTATAATCCAGAATTCTGATATTTGCCAGTTCTGCATTGATCATGGCTGGAAGGAAGGTCACAATAGTAGTAGTTTTAATCTCTGGCATGGCTCAAGGTACACAGTCCAATTGTTTGTTTTTTGATAGTAAAATACACAGAAAACCTACCCTTTAACCATTTTAAAGTGTATGTTTCAGTGGCACTAAGCACATTCCCAGTGTTGTTCACCCATCATCACTATCTAGTTTGAGAACTTTTTCATCACGCCAAAAGGAAACCCTATCCTTGTTAGCAGTCATTTCCTATTCCCCTCTCACCCAGCCTCTGGTAACCACTAATCTGCTTTCTATCTGTATGAATTTGTCTATTCTGAAATTATACAAAATGTGGCTTTTTATGTTTGACTTCTTTTACTAAGTGTAATATTTATAAGGTTTATCCACATTGTAGTACTTCCTTCCTTTCTTATGGCCAAATAGTATTTCATTGCATGGATGTGCCACATTTTTGTTTATCCAATGAATTGATGGACATTTGGATTATTTCCACTATTGCTATGAATATTTGTGTGTAAGTTTTTCTTTGAACACCTGTTTTCAATTCTTTGTATCTAGGAACTGAATTGCTGGGACATATGGTAATTTTATGGCTAATTTTCTGGGAAAACATCATTCTTTTAATTTCTCTGATGCTGGTCCCTTTCCTTTATACTAGGATACAAATTTCTCCTCATATTCTTAGTTTTCCAAATCAGTGATGATTAATTGATTAATGAATTAGTTGATTAATATCTGGCTAATAGTCAAGTCTAATATTTTGTCAAACAGCCCTATAATAGTAGGTTAACTGTTACCACATATTGAACTTTAAATATAGAAACTATATAGTATGGATTTTATATTATACATCTGCTTTCAATTGGTGTAGTCAATGCACTGGGCTGTCAGAGGAAAAAAGGACCTGATGTTGGAAGAATCTGACCAGACTCATACTGACAAAACTGGAAATGAAGAACAGGATGAGCAAAAAGAGATAAAGAAAGAGGAGTCTGGTTCAACCACAGAGGAAATGGAGCAGAAAGAATCCAAATCTGTGGAGAAGTCATTCTCCCCACAAAATCCAGATTCTCCAGGTAAGTCATGTCATGTAGTTTGTAGATCAGAGAAGGTCTGAAGTTAAAAGACCCATTTTATATCGTATGTATTCTCAACCTTTCCAATTACATAGTAGTACCAACTATAAAGGTTGTTTTGGCACCTTGAAAGATACTTAGCATCGACAGAGAAACTAGATATATTCCTTAACACATTTCTTGCAAGTGAAAACTTGAGACATTTCTCGGATCATCTTCTGCTTTAACTGAAACAACACTAGCTAGCATGTGCTGGGTATAAATGTATATATTTATTTATTTTTAAACTTTTTTTGGATTTTTTGATGTGGGACCATTTTTAAAGTCTTTATTGAATTTGTTACAATATTGCTTCTGTTTTATGTTTTGGTTTTGTGGGTTTGAGGCTTGTGGGATCTTAGCTCCCCAACCAGGACTGAACCCAAACCCCCTGCATTGGAAGGCAAAGTCTTAACCACTGGACCACCAGAGAAGTTCCTGTGTTGGGTATTTACTGTGTGCAGTTATCTGTTATGTTATTTAATATTAATTTTACATGAATTAATTTATTTAATCCTCACTACAAGTATTATTCTCATTTTACAGATGAGAAAACTGAAGTCTTAGGAGGCTGAATAATTTTCTCAAGGTTATCCAGCTTGTATGTGGCAGGGAAGGGGTCTGAGATTAGACAGTTTGACTGCAGAGTCTGCATTCTAAGGCACTGCACTATCCTCAGAAGATACATTAGCTCTGTAGACATCTGACCCACGTATAGGTCCACTGAAGCAGGGTATTACAGAGGTTGAACTCTTGGCTCCTAAGCTAACCCATCTGGGTTCATATTTGTGCTAAGTTGCTTCAGTAGTTGTCCAGCTTTTTGTGAGCCTACGGACTGTAGCCCTGTAGGCTCCTCTGTCCAGGGGATTCTCCAGGCAAGAATACTGGAGTGGGTTGCCATGTCCTCCTCCAGGGGATCCTCCCAACTCAGGGATTGAACCCAGGTCTCTTGCATTTCAGGCATATTCTTTACCATCTGAGCCACAAGGGAAACACCTAAAAATCAGATGCACGTGAAAGAGCTCAAGCAGCAGGGGCCAAGTTGGGTGCCAGGTGGAGATCCAAAGGCCCAGGGCCATGCATACATCCAGAGGCCCAAAGTCCTTGGCAACAGACACTGAAGGAGACCGTGTCAGCTCACATTCTAGCTCTACCATTTATTATTTATATTACTTGGTTAAAGTTATTTAACTCCTTCACACTTAGAGATCTAAGTGGTACCTTCTTATAGAGTTACCAAGAGGATTAAATGAGGTGATCCATGCAAAATGCTTAGGACAGTGCTTTGCCTATAGCAGGCCCTGGGCAATTGTTAGCTCTGGTTATCATTTTCTTTGTCTGGCATCCCACTGTGTTTATCTTGTACAGGTGTGTTATGTATCCACACTCTAACTCCTCAACACCCCAGTAGAATTTAGCCTTTTTTTAAAAAAATTTTCTTTACTTTATTGTGTTGGTTTTGCCATACATTGACATGAAACCGCCATGGGTATACATATGCTCCCCCTCCAGAACCCCCCTCCCTCCTCCCTCCCGATTCCCTCCCCCTGGGACATCTCGGTGCACCAGCCCCGAGCATCACCCCTGGGCTGGCGATTGATTTCACGTATGATAATTAACATGTTTCAATGCCATTCTCCCATAACATCCCACCCTTGCCCTCTTCCACAGAGTCCACGAGACTGTTCTATACATCTGCGTTTCTTTTGCTGTCTCGCATGCAGGGTTCTCGTTACCATCTTTCTAAATTCCATATATATGCGTTAGTATACTGTATTTTTGTTTTTCCTTCTGGCTTACTTTGCTCTGGATAATAGGCTCCAGTTCCGTCCACCTGAGTAGAACTGCTTCAAATAAATTTTTTTTTAATGCTGAGTAATATTATATTGTGTATATGTACCACAGCTTTCTTATCCATTCGTCAGTTGATGGGCATCTAGGTTGCTTCCATGTCCTGGCTATTGTAAACAATACGGCGATGAACATTGGGGTAGACGTGTCTCTTTCAATTCTGGTTTACTCGGTGTATATGCCCAGCAGTGGGATTGCTGGGTCATATGGCAGTTCTATTTGCAGTTTTTTAAGGAATCTCCACTCTGTTTTCCATAGTGGCTGTACTAGTTTGCATTCCCACCAACAGTGTAAGAGGGTTCCCTTTTCTCCACATCCTCTCCAGCATTTATTGCTTGTAGATTTTTGGATGGCAGCCATTCTGACTGGTGTAAAGTGGTACCTCATTGTGGTTTTGATTTGCATTTCTCTGATAATGAGTGATGTTGAGCATCTTTTCATGTGTTTGTTAGCCATTTGTATGTCTTCTTTGGAGAAATGTCTGTTTAGTTCTTTGGCCCACTTTTTGATTGGGTCATTTATTTTTCTAGCATGGAGCTGCAGGAGTTGCTTGTATATTTTTGAGATTAAGTACAATATTGCTTCTGTTTTATGCTTTGGATTTTTGGCCATGTGGGATCTTAGGTCCCCCACCAAGGATCAAACCCATATCCCCTGCATCAGAAGGCAAAGTCTTAATCACTGGACTGCCAGTGAAGTTCCTAGCCTTTAAGTAGAAGTTTCCTGAATGTCCTCAAACACTTCTTATAAAAAAAGAAGGTAATTAGATAGGTTGTGGTGAACTACTGTCTTTCTAGAAATAGTCACTTCTAAACTCTCTTTGGTGAGAATTTTTACATGCTAACTTCTTGTTGGGAATAAAGATTCTTGGTGCTTCATTCAGGTGCCCCTGCTGGTTTTCCAAGAGATCCTTTTGTAGAGCCTGCAGTTGATTGCATCAGCCTGATAACTGGCAATGGTTATAATATAACAAAGGGATCAAAGCAGAAGGCCAGATGTCCCAAGAAGTGTTTCAGGGAAACACACATATAAACACCCACCCACCACATTTTGCATATATGGGCAAACACGTTACTGCTTCCCCATTTATCCTTAGAATGTTCAGATCTGTGCTTCCTGAACCTCTAGATCCTCCCTGTGACTTTCTGTTTCAGATTCAGGCCTGTTTTGAGTTCACCAGAATTGAGGGGGTTGATCATATCACAGCCTCACACTGAGGCCACACTTTAATCCTTTTCATAAGATTCTATAAAATTTTCTCTTTTCTTTTAAAAAAGTTATTTAGATATTTAAAAACCTCAAAGTAATATGAGCTTATCTTTGAAAATTTGAAGAATCAGGACATCCCTGGTGGGCCAGTGGTTAAGACTCCTCACTTCCAGGGGGTAGAGGGTTCAGGTCTGATCCCTGGTCTGGGAATTACGGTCCCAGATCTTGAACAGTGCAGCCAATAAATAAAAAAATTTTAAAAATTCGAAGAATCATACACAGATAATACCTTAGTGTCTACCCTAGAGTCTCATCCTTCTCTGCTTCTACTTCCTGAAGTATACAGTGCAAATGCCCAGGTGTGTCTCCTTCTACACTGGTTCTCTATGTTAACAAAGGCATGCGTAAGCATATGTTCATTTGTGAGAGTTATACTGTGCACATTCCTCTCTGTTACACAGTAACTAAGAGTACAGACTCTATAACCAGAGCCTGGCTGTTTCCACTGCTGAGTTGTGTGACCTTGGGCAAGCAAATTAACCTCTCTGTATTTATATCTTCTTATCTCTCTATAATGGTTAAAATATTAGTGTCTACTTTATAAGGTCTTTTTGAGAAATAAATAACATGTAAACTATTTAGACTTGGTACATGGCCAGTGCTTTTTTAATGTTAGCTTTTATTACTATGGGGTTTCTCCTTAGACCCTTATATTTAGAATGAACTCATTGGTTTTAACAACTGATAAATATTCCATAGTGTAGATATATTGTAATTGACTCTGAACAAGTTGTGGTGCCAGTTTTGATACCCTCACATCATGAAGTATATTATACTGTGGTTGAGGAAGGAAGTGAAGGGGGTGAGGGGGGAGAGGATCACTACTCTGAAAGCTACTACTGAAGAATAAGAATTAGGAAATTTTGCTGAATGCTGCATATACCAGTATTTTCTTAACGTTATTTAAGAGATTATTGGCTGTTCTGAGTACTGCCTTAAAGTTGGGTTTTCATATGCCAAAGTACAGTTGTATGCTTATTTATAATTTCATTTGGCTGCAATGAAAATTTTTATAATGTCAGCATTTAAGAAATATTATTCATGTCAGCTTTCCTAAGCCCCAAGTGGGCTTCCCGCATAACTTTTCAGCATTTTTGTTGATTTCCTCAAGCAGTGCTTGGTATTTACTTTGAGGTTTGCCTTTTGACACCTCTTCTGTGATAAACATCCATCAAATAGCCCCCATCATTTCTGAGTCTTAATTGCAACCAGGAAGAAAAGGAGCATGGCATCTGAAAACCCACATGCGAGACAATCTAACTTTTACTTTATTTTCATTTAAATATGCAATAAATGTGCCTTCTGATAAATACAGTTCTAGAATTAAATAGTATTGCATAACATCCTGGAGTCAAAAAAAAAAAAAGAATCAAACATAGCAGATGCTGTTGATGTGCCAACATATCCTCTGGGCATCTGCCTTCCCAGGCATTGCCAGCCATACGGCTCCCACCAGAGGGCTTTCACTGGCAGTGAATCTGGTTTGGCAGCAAGTGAGCAGACAGTTAAGTGCCAGGGAGTAAACACCCCCTGGATGTAGCCATCAGATAATGAATGTGAATGGGAGGGTAAGTTCGCCAACACCTTTACCCCTCAAGTGGAACAACTCTTGAGTTTTTTTTTGTTTTTTAATATTGTCTCCCAGGGCTCCCCAGGGGATCAAACCCTAGTTATCCAGAGTAGTAACTTCCTGAAAGTGTACCTTTTATAGACTTGGCTCCTTTCCCTACTTCCCTACCAGGGTCTCTTGGGATCACCTCCCATATTAGCCACTTGCATTCAAATCCTTGTCTGGGGTCTATTTCTAGGGTAACCCAAACGTGAAAACATCTTTTTTAAACTCCGAAAATAACACATATTTAGTGTAGAAACGTGAGGAAAATACGGTCAAGCAAAAGGAACAAAATACAATAACTTGTAGTCTTACCACTTATGGAAATATTTATTATTGCTATTTTGGTATCTTTTTAAGATATGTTAGTATACCTAAGGTGAAAAGGATATCACTATACATATTTTGTGTGTGTGTTTCAATTACAGGTTTTTGGAAACAATTTTTGCCTTTTCCCCCAAATGGAAATTCATCAGGTGTTTTCTCTGATAATTCTAAAGAAAGTGCAGATCCTATTTTCTTGGGATAATCACTGTCAACTATTCTGTGTATAAATTTTTCCTGCTAGATATTTAGATAATATTTTAAAATATCAGTGGAAGTATGTATTATTTATTATTCTGCATTTTATGTATTATTCTGTAACCTGTTTTTTATTCGCAATATTTTAAACATAAACATAATACAAAACATATTTGTTCATTGTAGAAAAATAAGAAAATACAGATGAACAGAAAAAGACTATAAAGAATGAATTTCATATGTATTCCAACTCTTCAGGAATAGCTACTATCAACATTTAGGGCCAATTCCTTGTAGACTTAAAAAAGCTTTTAATAAATACCCATGTAAATAATGAATTTATGAATGAGATCATGCTGTCTAAATTATTTCTTAACTACTAGTTACTTAGCAATATATTATGAACATTTTTCTATAATGATAAATATTACAAAATTGTAATGACTATATCAAAGCCTTTTAACCAATTTTCTGTTACTTAAGATTTAGATTGTTTCTTTGAAACATTTATAAATGGTATCACAATAAATATCCTTCTAGTTAAACCCTTGGGCACATCATGATTGTTTCATTAAGATAAATTTCTAGAAGTAGAATTATTGGTTTAAAGGTTTATACATTTTAATGAGTTTGACAAATATTACAAATTACCTGCTAGAAGAATTTTGCCAATTTACCCTTCCTCTAGTAGAGAATGAACATGCCCTTTTTTCTAGTTTTCAACAAAGTTGTTTACTAGAATAAAAAAATCTTACTATTGTAGAATAAATTATTTATATTTACAGGGATTCTTTCTATTGACCTTTTACTTTTGGCAGCTGTTTGAAAGTAGTTTCCAATTTCTTTGCAGATGAATCGTCAAAATTCCTACCACTGGAAGCATCTATAAATATCCTTTTATTCTTAAGCATTTAAACATGTGCAGTCCTCTCATCCATATAAACCAATTCCTGTGCATAAGGATTCAAAAGTCTGCTTATCCATTTATGTAAGATACTAAAAACTGACACCAAAGGCTTGCCCTTACATTTCATTTATTGCTATGAAATCTTATGAACAAGCTATTTGACTATGATAAGCTTGACTTTTCCTACCTTTGGTTTTAAAATATCCCCTTCTCTCTTCTACAGGTTTTGCGGATGTCAACTGTTGGCACCTTCGTTTCCGCTGGTCTGGGGATGCTCCTTCAGAACTCCTGAGGAAATTCAGAAACTATGAAATATGAAATATCCCTTTTCCATAGAGGAGAGAGAAAAAGAAAGAGAGAGATCATTTCTTGTGCTGCCAACTTGCAGTCTTTCTTCAGATCTTAAAAATGTCATATTTGTGAATTGCTGAGTACCAAATCATTCCTCCATCCTTGAACCCATTCTCTCAATGTGTTTTTTAAATGAGAAAATTTTCAGACTAGTTTCTCTCAATATTGAAGTAAATTAAGGCCCTTAGATCCAGAGTAGATTGTATTATGTGTATTTTCCTGTTAATGTTATTTATAGAGATGTATTAAAAATCAATTGCTGTAGTTAAATATTTCATTGATGTACCATGATCTTTATTAGTGCTGGATAAACAAGAAATGTTTTGTGACTCTGAACTTAAGATGACATGTGAAATTACTGTGTAAATTGAATGAAATAAATCTTTCCAAAGTTCAAAATGAATTTTTTATTTAAAAAATTTATTTATTTTGCTGGATCAGGCCTTATCCCTTGGAGAAGGGAATGGCAACTCACTCCAGTATTCTTGGCTGGAGAATTCCATGGGCAGAGGAACCTGGCAGGCTACAGTCCATGGGGTTGCAGAGTTGGACATGACTGAAGTGACTGATCCCGCACACACATTGGGCCGTAGTTGCATCATGAGAGATCTCTTGTTGCAGCACTCAGATTCTCTAGTTGTGGCAGACGGGCTCTCTAGTTGTGGTGCTTGGGCTTAGTTGTTCTGAGGCATGAGGGATCTTAGTTCTCTGACCAGGGGTCGAACCTGGCTGCCCTGCATTGTAAGGCTGATTCTTAATCACTGAGCCACCAGGCAAGTCCCCATAAGGAATTTATAATTCAGTTGTATTTTGAAAATAATTTGAATAAGTATTTCTTACTTCCATTTTAATAATTATAAATTTAAAATGTTACTCATTTGAGAAAATGTTTTTACATGATTTCTTTTATTATATAGCAGGTGATACATTTATAAACTATATTCTAACTATGAAAATGGACCTATGAGGTAATATGTCCTTTTTAGGTTGGAATGACTAAGTTTATCATGTGTGTAGTTGATGGTTACTTTTTAGTGTGGAAATAAGTGAATGAAAAATTATGAAGAAAAATGATTTTAGAGCAGGAGTTCTTTGTTCAAAACAAAATTTTCACTGTTCTATAGCAAAGTGAAAAAACCTAAAAATATAGGAAGATTTTTTTTAAAGCAAAATAATTCAGAAATTATGTCCTTCCTACCTTTGTGATTTAAAATGTGCTTTCCTTTTATGAAATAGTGTCATAGTAGATTGTGTTGGTTTGTTGGGATGCCATAACAAAATACCACAGACTGGGTGGCTTAAACAATATTTCTCAGGGTTCTGGAGGTTGGAAGTCCAAGATCAAGGTGTATGCATATTTGGTTTCTTTTGAAGCCTCTCTGCTTGCCTGGCAGATGGCTGCTTTATCCTCACAAAGGCCTTTCTTATAAGCATCAGTCATATTCGATTAGGACCCCATATTCGAAAGGATGCCTAAAAGCATCCTTTAACTTTATCCCTTTAAAGAGCTCATCTCCAAATAAGGTTACATTCTGAGCTACTGGGAGTTGGGACTTCAATAAATGAATTTTAAGGGAACAAAATTCAGTACCTAACATAGATGAAAACTTTTTTTTTAAACAAATACAACCCTTAATATTATTTGAAGTTTTGTTGTTTTGTCAAATCCAAAAATCAGGGCCAGCCATTTAAATAATTATTTCTATCAACATTTTACCACTTCAGTAAAATGTGATTTGGCATTATTATCATATCTACAAAGTTTATTTCAAAAACAGAAAATAAATTCAAAAGAGGTTGCGTGTTAAATTAATAAAATGAGCTTTTGGATTATAGTTGCCTGTCTTAATAAGAACTGAATTTTTGAATCTAAAGAATCAGAGTTTTAGTTTTTTCTTCTTTTTTCACCTAGACCATCTGATTTACAGCACTGATGACTTTTAATGACTTGTGGAGGGGAAAAACCTTCTCACTCCCCTGGTCTGCTCTGCTTTTGTCACAGACATATTTCCCAACTGTTGATAAGACTGAGCATAAGCTTTTGTTTATTTTCCTCTCCCATGATTTTTGAAGCCTCTAAATATGAAATAGCCTCTAAAGAAATAGTGCCACTTGAATAGGGATTTCGGATAGGTCAGCCTTGTGCTAAGTACTTTATTTACTTGAGTCCATCTAACTTAGTAGGAGATCTTTCACATTAAAACAGTTAAGAACTCTTCTGAACTCAAGACTTAAAAAGGGAGGTGACTATACTTTGATAATACAATCAAAAGAAAGAGTGTTTCTCTTTGAATAACAAGTAAGAAGAAAACTGGACAACTTTCCTCAGTAATTTGTTTGAATTCCCAAGTGTGTCCAGCACAATCACAGTTGTATGTATGTGTAACAGCACATTTTCAAAGCCACTTATCACTGGATTATGCCTTGAATTCATGGCATAGCAAAATGATTATCAAAAGATAATTTTTTTGAAAAGATAATTTTACATAAGTCATTAAGCTCCTAAGTTAGCTCTAAATAGTAAAGATAATTAGTTTCTCTTATATTTGATATTGAATGAGTGAATGAATGAGGCACATATTTCTTGAGAAAATTATTATGTGATAAATATTGTACTAGCAATTGGGGCTTCCCTGATAGCTCCAAATCCACCTGCAATGCAGGAGACCTTGGTTCGATTCCTGGGTTGGGAAGATCCGCTGGAGAAGGGATAGGCTTTTCATTCCAGTATTCTGGCCTGGAGAGAAGTCACAAAGAGTCAGATACGACTGAGCAACTTTCACTTTGTGTAGGATATAAAAATGCTTAAGGTGGTGCTAGTGATAAAGAACCCGCCTGCCAATGCAGGAGATGTAAGAGACATGGGTTTGATCCTTGGGTCGGGAAAATCCCTTGGAAAAGGAAATGGCAACCCACTCCAGTATACTTGCCTAGAGAATCCCATGGACAGAGGAACCTGGAAGGCTACAGTCCATGAGTTTGCAGTCAGAGATGACTGAAACAACTTAGCACAGTTAGCACAGTTGATAATTTAGTGAAGTAAGACAGATATCTGAATATCTCTTAGTTTAAAAGCGGCATGCTGTATTATTTTAGCTATGTCATGTGATTAGTACATGCACATAGTAAGCACCAAGTGTACTATTACTATTCTTATTAAACCTTGTGATAATCAGTTAACCGAATTGTGGCCTCTTTCCCTTCTCGTTACCTTTCCTCCAATTCTCCATCTCAGAAGCATTGTTTCTTGTATATCCTTCCAGATATCTTGTGCATTACACATATACATGTGTTTCTGTTCTTTTCTCTACTCAAATGGGAACACTATCCTGTGGCATACTTTGCATTTATTCATTTTCTATGTCTTCGAGATTTTTCCATGTTTAGTATGTAAGTTCTACCCTTTTTTTTCCTTAATCTGCTACATGGCTTCCATTGTGTGAACCATAATTTATTTAATTTGCTCTACTTGAGCCTTTCTAGGTTATTTCAATTTTCCCCTGGAACACAAAGAGCAATGTAGTATTATTTTATACAATAGCTTTACATACAGTTTCTTGTATGTGAAATATACTGTAAGATAAATACTTCTTATTGGAATGGATCAAAGAGTATATATGTACATTTAGAATTAGATTGGGCTTCCCTGGTGGCTCAGATGGTAAAGAATCCACCTGCAATGTGGGAGACCCCGGGCTGGGAAGGTCCCCCGGAGAAGGGAACAGCTATCCACTCCAGTATTCTGGCCTGGAGAATTTCACGGACAGAGGAGCCTGGTAGGCTACAGTCCATGGGATTGCAAAGACATGACTTAGTGATTTTCACACACACATAATTAGATTACAGTATAGTTCAGCAAACAACAGATGCAATTTGGTAAGTTGCAGATCTTAGGGCCACTGAAGCGTAAAACCCAGAAAACAGTTCATGTTCATTGGGATTCTTGTGTTTTGTCTTTTCCACTCTAGGACAGACTTTGTTGAGTACCTCAGTTTGAAGCTTATGGAACAATTTACCAGCTGTCCCTGACCCCCTGCCATACCAGGGATTGTCCAAGATATAGAGAAAAATAAAATCAGAGTATACTTTTCTTTTAGTATCTTTCACAGAGACAGGATGAGCGCAGGATATTCTTTTCAGTGTTATGGCTTCTGGGTGTCCCGAAATGTTGAAATACAATTCTAAAACATTTTTGCTCTTTTAAGTAAAGGGCAACTCAACAGAGTAAATCTCGAAAACTTGGGCAGAATTCACAATTTCCTATGATCCCCAATAGTTCCTAGTCTCCCATGGACATATACCAGCCTGTCAAAAACATGCCCTTTGATGAGCAAATTAGAAACGTGAAAAAAGACTTTGCAGATATTTCTCGTAAAGAGAGAGCTGGATCAGGGGAAGATAAGGTTGCTTTCCCGCTTACGAATTTTCATATCCTTTCCATGCTCAGATCTGATTGTGGTTGCAAGATCAGTCATAGCAGCAAGTGTGGATGACTAATGCAGTTATTGAGAAGGTCTTTAATTTCCTGAAGGCAAACACCATTACCTACCACCTCCATATCACAGATGAGGAGATGCCAGGGCTACTGGGGACTCAGTGGCGGAAGAAATTATAAAACTGATGCAATTACTGAGAAAATGATGAAATGTCTCACAAGAAAGCCTTAAATTCCCTTTAAGTTCAGGTTCTGTGATATGCATCAGTGTGGATGTATGTTTAGTATTATTCTCAGCTCCCGGTGTTGTCTTACCCTCATGGTGGAGAACATTTTGTATCAGGCAGGTCATTCTCACCCTTTCTCCTCCCACCTCAACTCTCATGTCTTCCAATGTTTTTGCTTTGATGACTTTTGTATTAATTAGCAGCCAAGAGTAAGTGTTTTCACAGTGGAATCTAGGTTAGGTTGAAGGAGAATTTCTCTGGGTCTAACCTATTGTGAGATTGAGGGCAAATGACTTGAATTCTCTGATCCAGTTTTTTCTCCCTGAGGCTAGAATTAAGAATCTCCCCTTTATAGAACATAGACTCTTGCTCAGGACCAGGTTCAGAGTTGGCCTGTCCAGGGCTCTGGTGGGGGCCAGGAGAGTGTGGAAAAATAGGGAGTGTGTAGTCCAGAAGAGGAAGTCAAAGATTAGTGAGGATAGGAAAGGCAGAGGAGAATGTTCCTTCTCCATCATTTTTCCTAATAACTCTTCCTTTCTTACTGTTCATTTAAGTAAAAGGGCAGAGATAGAAAAGGAGAGATTACAATTAAGTGTGTATTAATATATCTATCTATGTGCACAGCTTCAAACACCTCAATTATTTTTTTTACATTCATTTGAATTCAATGCCATTCTTTTATTTTTTTTTATTTTACATTTTTATTTTTTTCCCCCCAAGTGTCAATGCCATTCTTGATAGCATCCCATCTCTGAAAGCAATGGTGACTTGTTTTCAAAGTATATTAAAGTATTTAAATACTTTCCAGCTCACTAGACTATCAGGGGAGGTTCTAAAACAGGTAAAATAATAACAACAATAATAATAACTCTTACCTTTACCAGTTTCCAAGGCATTTTCTCATGTATCGTGTTTAAATCTCACAACTAATTCCATTTGCTGGAGGAATTTGTAACTTTTTTTATATCCTAAAAACCAGAATAGAATGGAAAACAGATTTTTAAATTTAATTAATGTTTTTGTGTGTGAAATCATTTTTCTCAGTCTTGCAATCTGCCTTGGGAATGTGCACTCCTCAATCTCCGGGTCTCAAAGCCAGAGGTTCTGATTTAATTGGCCTCTATGTCTATCCCAAGGGCGCTGGGTTTTCACAGCTCCAGGTAATACTAAAGTGCCACGTGTTGAGGACCACGTAGCCTAAATAGGTTACAGATGAAATGGTTAACATCTTGATGGCTCTACCGGCATACAGGAGATTTGAGTTCTCCCTTCCGTGCCACTGGTCATTTTTTGGGGTTCCCCTGGCCCCAGAAGCACTTCATTTGGGCTCCCAACAGGTCTGTGAGAGGCAGTCACCTCCGAAGGCAGTAAGTTGCCTTCGCCAGGGTTCTCTCGAGTTTTCACCCCCAGCCGAGGAGGCCGCGTGGAGCGCCCCCTGCTGCCGCTGCCGCGCGTTGAGCACCTGCTGGCGGGAAGCAGGGCCTTCTGGGAGGCCTGTTCGGAGGCTTGTTCGCTCTAGGCTCGCGTTGAACAACTCCTCAGCGGCTGCGACTCGCCCTCGCCTGACTGGGCGCACAGAACTGGCTCTCCCAGACCGTCCTCCTCTCTCACCTTGGCCTCACCCCCAGTGCCTGTCCTCTGCCAGCTGGAGAGGAGTAGGTGAGGCACTGGCAGGGGGAGCCGTGGGTTCCGAGGTCTACGGCTGTTGCTTCAACAGTGTTTGGACAGAGCAGACGAGGGACACCCACCCCTTCAAGCGTCGACCTCTTCCAACCTTTCTTTTTCCAGTTGCAAGCTTTGGAATCAGTTATTCGGCTATCCTCAGCCGCCAGGACATGCTAACACCATTTTTTTTTGAGTTTAGCTTCTTATTATCGATCAACCGTGAGCTCCCAGATACCTCAGAATTACCCTGCTGAGATGGAGGCTGTCTTCAGCCGCCTGGTCAACAGGGATCTGCGGCCTCCTACCCCCTTCTCTCTTTGGGCTTGTATTTCCACCACGAAGGATATGGCTCTGGAGAGCTTAGGACACTATTTTCCGGAAATTGGCAGAGGAGAAGCACGAGGGTGAGCCTCTCTTCTTGCAAATGCAAAACCAGCGGCAGTAGCCACTTGTGGGAGTTGGGTAAGACCCAGGACTGTGTGGAAGCCGCCATTCTGATGGTCTGCCCGCGCAGACTCCCACCTCTGTGACTTCTTGGCGAGCGGCTTCCGAGACAAGAAGGTGAAACTCATCAAGAAAATGAGCTACTACCTGACCAACCTCCAGAGGCTGGCTGGTTCCCAGGCGGGGCAGGGCGAGTATCTCTTCCAAAGGCTCACCTCCAGCATGACTAGTAGCCTCCGAAGCCCAGCGGCCTTTGAGGAGCCCCTCTGGTGACAGGGCTTCTGCCTGAAGCCCCTCTCTGCAGCCACTAAGGAGCTTTTTAAGCACTCTGGAGCCCTCTCCCAAGCCTTGGACCATATGGAAACAGTAAAGCTTTTTGCAGCAAAAACAGAAGGAAAGGAAAGGAAAAAAGCCTGCATGAAGGTTATTTACCAGCTCATACTTAAAGAGAAATGATTAGCTGTGTGGCCTCAGGCAAGTCCTTTACTTCTAAGAACTCATTTCCTCTCTTAAAATGAGATGTGGAAGGAAAGCAGGAAAATTGGGACTCTGAAGTAGACTGTTCTGCTTTTGATTCTTATTTTCCAGTTTAAATTCAAGGAATTACGAAGTCTTTACATCAAGGCAGGGTCAGTACACTGGGCAGCATCCATGGTGAGAAATGTGTGGTTAAGAAGGTCGCTCTGGAGACAGCAGTTACCTTCATGGTAAGCTTAGGTAAGTTCATTACCCTCCCTGTGCCTCAGTTTCCTCATCAGTAAAATGGGATAATAACTAATATCAAACACAAATATTAACTATTAATAGTAATGACTGGGGAAGAAAATCAGAGAGTGACTAAAAAGATATTTTTACAACACCATCCCTTTCCTTTGGTAGTCCAGCATCATCCAGTTACTTGTTACAAATGCAAACTATTGGACCTCACCCCAAACCTACTCAGTCAGAAACTATGAGGGGCAAGGCCTAGGAATATGTTTTGGAATCTTTCTGGAATCTCCAGGTGCATGCTAAAGTGTGAGCAGCACCGTTCCAAAATCTTCTTTCCTAAAGTGTGGACCAAACCCCAGAATCATTGGCAACATCTGTGAACATATTAGATAGACAGTCAGAATCTTGGGCTTCAATCCGAAGCTGCTAAATTATAATCTGTGTTTTAACACGATCACCAGGTATTTTTTTTTGGCCACACCAAGCAACTTGTGGGATCTTCGTTCCCTGACCTGAAATTGAACCCATGCCCTCAGCAGTGGGAGCTGAGCCCTAACCACTGGTCTGCCAGAGGTTTCTTGCTCCCCAAGGGCCCCTCCCTCCCCAGGGTATTTCTATGCAAGTTAAATCTCAAGAAGCTCTGCCCTAGAACTGCATCTCTAATACAGTAGTCACTGGCCTTTAAAATTAGATTAATTAAAATGAAATAATATTAGAAATGCAATTCTTCAGTCACACTAGCCCTATTTCAAGTGCAAAAGAGCCACATGTGGCTAGTGGTTACAGTATTACAGTATTGGACACTGCAGATTGTAGAACATTTCCATCATCTCAGAATGTTCTGTTGGACAGTGATGCTCTAGAATAATTATTGTTATGTAATTATTATTATTTTTTGTAGCCACAGGGCATCTAGATGAAGCAGATTACCTGGGACAAGGGTGACAGACTCTAAAAGTCAAGCAAGTGATGTAAATGGATGAAGCAGGCCAATTGTAAGAAATCAAGAGCACAAGTGCAATGGTCAGTGGCCAGTGATACTCCAGGTCCATGGCAGGACTCCAGCTGGGAGTGCTGGGGACTGTCGTAACTTGAGAAAAGCATATTCAGATTCAGCCAATGTTCCTATGGGAGAGGCTAAGCCTAGGCTAGGATAATTGTTTCATTTTTGTTTAAAAAGCTAAACATCTGGATTTTATGTGATCTATAAATTTTGATTACTAGCCAGACATGCTCTTATGCACTTGAAATATAGCTAGTGTGACTGAGGAACTGCATTTCTAATATTATTTCATTTTAATTAACTTTAAGTCAAAATTTTAAAAAATGCTGTGCTTCCCTGGTGGTTTAGTGGCTTCCGTGGTGGTCCTGTGGCTAAGACTCTGTGCTCCCTATGCTGAGGGCCTGGGTTCAATCCCTGGTCAGAGAACTAGATCCCATATGCTGCAGCTAAAAGGTACCACATGCCACAACAAAGATCGCAGGTCCTGCGTGAACCTCAACTAAGACCTGGTGCAGCCAAATAAATAAAAATTAATGTTAAAAAAAGATGAATTCAGTTCTGAGGATCCAAGTACAGCATGGTAATTATAGTTAATAATACTGTATTATATACTTGAAAGTATATGAGAGTAGATCTAACATGTTGTCACCACATAAAGGAATTGGCAGTTGTGTGAGTTGATGGAGGTATAATCTAATGGTATGATGGTAATCATTTTGGAGTGTATAAATGTATCCAGTCAACTGTTTGTACACCTTAAACTTTCACAGTGTTATACGTCAGTTATATTCAGTAAAGCTGGAAAAAAAAAGGAAAAAGGGGAATTTGGGTGGAGACACTCAGGGGAAAAGCCATGTGACTGGCAAAGGCAGAGACTAGAGTGGTACAACTGCAAACCAAGAAATACCAAGGATTGATGGCTATCCCTAGACTAGACAGAGGCAAGGAAGGATTCTCATCTAAGTACTCATCAGAGGGAGCATGATCCTAATAACACCTTGATTTCTGGCCTCTGGGACCACAGGACAATAAACGTTTTTGTTGGCTCAAGTTACTTACTCTCTGGTTCTTTGTTTTGGTATCACTAGGAAGCACATGCATTCCATACTAAAAAGTTAACAGAGTAAATCTCTAACCTAAACTCTTCTTCTTTTTTGTCTTTGCTTCTTTGTTCTACCACAACATAATCTAAACATCTTCAGTATATGTTCATCTTGGGTACAATCTTCTGTTACTTTGAATAAGGAGAATGACGGAAAACTGAAAATCTAAACAAGAGGGAGAGGTTGGGGTGGAGGTAAGGAGGGTGGGATTAGAAATCTAGACAAATGCATACACTGCCTTACCAGTCAACACAGCCCCATGAGAGAGTGCTGAATTTCCAAAACAAGCCATGCTCCTCTGGGCCATTGTTAGTTCCTTCTTGGGAATCACAGACGTGGCTTTTGGTCTTGGAGCTGCCATTTACTAACTCAGAAACATTGCGCAAACCATTATATACAGATGATTTAGTGAGTTGGGCAAAGAATTTGTTTGGGTTTTTCATAAAATGTTATGGACAAGTCTGAATGAACTTTTTGGCCAACCCAATATTTTTCTCCTCGGTAAAGCGAGGGAGTTGGTTACGCCAGGAAGCATCCCTTGCTTGCCCTGCACTGAACAGCATCTGAACCAATCTGCACCTGCTGTGGCGTGTATCACTTGCTTGTTCTTGGTTTTTGCTGTTGCTGCCACAAGGCTATGAGCTCCTTGAAGCAGGGACTATCTTGTTCACCACCAGATCTTGTTGAGCCCCTGACCTCACACACAGCAGATCAACAAAAAGTAGCCTGTTACAGCAACACTGTATTTATGAAAATCCTGTACAAATCTATGGTAAAATTTTCTTTTAGAGAGCTAGAGGAAAAAAAAAAATTGGTGTGCATGTAACTGTTTAACTCTTTACTGTGAATGCTGCCAGGGACTGCTCTCCCATTTTCTGTTTGGCAATCAGTCTGAGAGCCCCATGGGGGCTTCCACTTCAATGAGCTCTGACACTATTTGTGCATTTGGTACAGTGCCCAAAGCTGTGCTGAGGACAACTAAAGTGCTTGCCCAGGATAGATTTTTGTATATATGTGTATGTGTGCTTGATGTTTTGTGCTTTTCAATGATGAGAGTAAAGCCTTACAAGTAGTTTCAGAGAGGAAACAAGAAAGTGACATAGTACTGGAGGTGTTTAACAAGGGTTTGGAAACAAGGATTTTTCCTTTGCTCAAGGGAAGACATCAGAACTGTAGAAATGCATGTATAGTTGAAGCCCTAAAGAAAAACGAGCTGGGGAGAACACTTCAAACACAGGAGGTTGGTTTCTGCAATGAGTATCAAATGAAATCTTTCCTTAGGACTGATTTCATTTCAGGATAAAGAGGAATTTCAAGATGCAGTTACTGTGTGAAAAATGTTTAATGTGGTCTTTAGCCATTTTTGCAGAGTGATAGGCACATCAAGGTGTTGGCATTTTGGTGAACTAGTTTTACAAAAAGTGTGGCTATTTCTTCACAAGGTGATTTCTGAAGTCTTTTCTAAATTTCTCTGCTTATCTGAGTAGGTTTTTTCCTACTTTCAGAATTATTCAAAGTAGGTTTTATCCAAGCTAAAATTTTATAGAAGATGTGAGAAGAAAATGTAGAATGTAAAACTTCTTCCAGGCGACCGATATATTCACATCCTCCCCTAAAACAAAAGTTCTTAGAAATCTGTAAGCTTGCATTGCCGTTCCTTAGATGGCCACAAGATGGCAGCCTTGGGCCAGGAGTAGGAGATAGGTCTGCGCGGCCCGCGCCCCAAACCTATTTGCTAGTTGCAGGGCTGTTGGAAAAGATACCAGATTTGGTTGTTTCTTTGCTTCTGCACCTCTATAGTGTGGTTAGCTGGTATCCTTGTCCACCACTGACATTTTATGAATAAAACCTAGAAGAAATCTTAAACAGTCCTGCAATTTTGAAAGTTGCTCTGGCTGTATTTTGAACACCTTCTCCACCCATTTCTGGCCTTATTTGCAGTTTCCTTCACACTGACACTTTTGGAGAATGGGCTCTTTCAGAGGGAGCCCTTAATGGACTGTACTCCCCAATCTCCCCAATTCTCGCCTCTTTTCTGCATCTATATTGAGTATTTTCAATACAAATTTATCTCAAGGATCTATGCCAGTGTTTTTTGGTCATTAGACTCCTCTCCTCAATCATTTAAAAAAAGTGTAGATTCCTGGGGTCACCTCATATCTATTGAATCCGAATCTCCAACAATGAGGTGCAAGGGTTGTGATTTTACTAATCTGTCATAGGTGATTCTTCTACTTTTTGAGAATCTCTGATATAATAAGAACCCCTTCACTGCCCTGGATTCTGGTGGGTCAAGGAAGATATTTCTTCAAATAACCTGTGAAGTAAGGAAAGAGAGAAGATGATTGATGATGATGATAATAATATGGTCTATGCCATATAGACCCATATATATCTCAGAATCAGTCAGTCAAGGCCAGTACCTCCTGGGATGGATGCTGGATCATCATATTGCCAATAAAGAACAGAAAGTAACATGATTGGCTACTGCAGTCATTCAGACGAAATTTAGTTTTGCAAAAGTTCTTTAATGTGGTGAAACAAGGGGCAAGAAGGGTACTACAGGAGAGGTAGATATATCTTGTAATCCAATAAATAGAGTTAATAATAAACTTCCCAGAAAAGTAGATGTTAAGACCATAAACCCTTAGCTTGAAATTCATCAGCTTCTTTCCTTTGAAATTACTGTCTTATCACCATGATACTCAATTGTTTTCAGTGAGGATTCCTCCAAGAGTCAGTTTCAGCAGCAGTTTTAGGGACCTGTAGCTGATTCAGTATAAAGTCAGAAACTGATCAGCAAGTACAACTAGTAAACAGATATACAGTAAAATATAGAAACTGTAATAATAATCAAAGAAAAGCAGATTAATAAAAATGAATAGCATGCCACCAGTTAAATTAGCAAAAACAAGTTGCAGGTGATAATATTCAATGTAGATAAGGATTTTATGATTTCAGCTTTCTTATGCATTACTGGTAGCACTAGAGGTTGGCACAACTCTTTAGCAATGTAATTTATGAATATGTATTTGCAGCCACAAAGATGTTCATATCCTTAGCTTCAATATCCTCATTCTTAGAGATCCTAAAGAAATAAAATAAAATATGGAAAAAAACTTCTATCACAGGGATGTACATTACATTATTTAACATTGCTGTTTAGCAAAAATTAAAAAAGGAAGCAGCCACAGTGCATCATTGCTTCATTAAATTTGATGCAGCTACTGTTTAGTTTATTATAGAGACATTAAAAATCATGATTATGAAGACAGAGGAGAGCAAAAACCTTGTGAAATAATTTTAATGAAAAATATAAAATATACTGTTCTTACAAAAGAAGCAACAGGCCTCAAATGAAGTCATGTGTGCTAAGCCCACATCGCCAAACTGAAACTTAGAACCTAAGCTAGTTGCAGTTTCAGTCTCTCCCAGGAATGTAGTTTTAACTGCTCAGTTTGGAATTTTCTGGTCAGCACCAGTGAGGCCATCTGCCACAGGAGACTTTTCCATCCTCCAAAGGAAGATGAGGTAACCCAATCTTTCCTTATTTCTTCCCCCTTTTGCCTATACAAACTTTCCATCTTATATAGCTTCTCAGAGCACCTTTCTGTTTGCTAGATGGGTTGCTGCCCAATTCATGAATTGTTCAATAAAGTTAATTTGGTCTTTAAAATTTACCTGGTCAAATTTTGTTTTTTAATACTATATTAAATTGCTATAGTCTCTCCCATCAGGAAGCTTCCATAAGCCTTTTATCCTTATCCTCCAGAGGGCAGACACAGTGAAACCCACAATCACAGAAAACTAATCCAACTGATCTCATGGACCACAGCCTTGTCTAACTATGAGTCATGCCGTGCAGGGCCACCCATGATAGATGGGTCATGGAGAGTTTGACAAAACGTGGTCCACTGGAGAAGGGAATGGCAAACCACTTCAGTATTCTACCTTTGAGAACCCCATAAACAGTATAAAAAGGCAAAAAGGTATGACACTGAAAGATGAACTCCCCAGGTTGGTAGGTGACCAATATGTTACTAGAGAAGAGTGGAGAAATAACTCCAGAAAGAATGAAGAGGTGGAGCCAAAGCGAAAACAACACCCAGTTGTGGATGTGACTGGTGATGGAAATAAAGTTCAATGCTGTAAAGAGCAATATTGCATAGGAAACTGGATTGTTAGGTCCATGAATCAAGGCAAATTAGAAGTGGTCAAACAGGAGATGGCAAGAGTGAACATTGACATTTTAGGAATCAGTGAACTAAAATGGACTGGAATGGGTGAATTTAATTCAGATGACCTTTATATCTACTACTGTGGGCAAGACTCCCTTAAAAGAAAAGGAGTAGCCCTCATATTCAACAAAAGAGTCTGAAATGCAGTCAAGTGAAGTGAAGTCACTCAGTTGTGTCCTACTCTTTGCGACCCCATGGACTGTAGCCTACCAGGCTCCTCCGTCCATGGGATTCGCCAGGCAAGAATACTGGAGTGGGTTGCCATTTCCTTCTCCAGGAGATCTTCCCAACCCAGGGATTGAACCCAGGTCTCCCACATTGCAGGCGGATGCTTTAACCTCTGAGCCACCAGGAAAGAGGCTGAAATGCAGTACTTGGATGCAATCTCAAAAATGACAGAATGATCTCTTCATTTCCAAGGCAAACATTCAATAACACAGTAATACAAGTCTGTGCCCCAACCCACTAATGCCAAAGAAGCTGAAGTTGAATGGTTCTATGAAGACCTATAAGACCTAGAACTAACAACCAAAAAAGATGTCCTCTTCATTATAGGGGACTGGAATTCAAAAGTAGGAAGTCAAGAGATACCTGGAGGAACAGGCAAGTTTGGCCCTGGAGTACAAAATGATGCAGGGCAAAGGCTAACAGAGTTTTGTGAAAAGAATGCACTGGTCATAGCAAACACCCTCTTCCAACAACACAAGAGACAACTCTACACATGGACATCACCACATGGTCAATACTGAGATCAAATTGATTATATTCTTTGTAGCCAAAGATGGAAAAGCTCTGTACAGTCAACAAAAACAAGACTGGAAGCTGACTGTGGCTCAAATCATGAACTCCTTTTTGCCAAATTCAGACTTAAATTGAAGAAAGTAGGGAAAAACCACAAGACCATTCAGGTATGACCTAAATCAAAACCCTTACTATTATACAGTGGAAGTGACAAACAGATTCAAAGGATTAGATCTGATAGAGAACTATGGATGGAGGTTTGTGACAATGTACAGCAGGCAGTGATCAAGACCATCCTCAAGAAAAGAAATGCAAAAAGGCAATATGGTTGTCTGAGGAGGTCTTACAAATAGCTGAGAAAAGACGAGAAGCTGAAGGCAAAGGAGCAAAGGAAAGATATATGAATCCAAATGCAGAGTTCCAAAGAATAGCAAGGAGAGATAAGAAAGCCTTCCTAAGCAATCAATTTAAAGAAATAGAGGAAAACAGTGGCATGGGAAAGACTAGAGATCTTTTCAAGAAAATTAGAGATATCAAGGGAACACTTCATGCAAAGATAGGCACAGTAAAGGACAGAAACAGAAGATATTAAGAAGAGGTGACAAGCATACACAGACGAACTATACGAAAAAGATTTTCATGACCCGGATAACCATGATGGTATGATCACTCACCTAGAGCCAGACATCCCTAAAATGTGAAGTCAAGTGGGCCTTAGGAAGCATCTCTGTGAACAAAACTAGTGGAGGTGATGAAATCCCAGTTGAACAATTTCAAATCCTAAGAGATGATGCTGTTAAAGAGCTGCACTCAATATGTCAGCAAATTTGGAAAACTCAGCAGTGACCACAGGACTGGAAAAGGTCAGTTTCATGCCATCCCAAAGAAAGGCAATGCCAAAGAATGTTTACATTATTGCACAATTGCATTCATCTCACACGCTAGCAAAGTGTAATGCTCAAAATTCTCCAAGCCAGGCTTCAATAGTACGTGAACCGATAACCTACAGATGTTCAAGCTGGATTTAGAAAAGTCAGAGGAACCAGAGTTCAAATTGCCAACATCCATTGGATCATTGAAAAAGCAAGAGAGTTCCAGAAGAACATCTACTTCTGTTTTATTGACTACACTAACACCTTGCTATTCTTTGGATCACAAGCTGTAGAAAATTCTTAAAGAGACTAGAATACCAGACCACCTGACCTACCTCCTGAGAAATCTGTATGCAGATCTAGAAGCAACAGTTAGAACCGGACATGAAACAATGGATTGGTTCCAAATTGAGAAAGGAGTATGTCAAGGCTGTATATTGTCACCCTGCTTATTTAAGTTATATGTAGAGTACATCATGTGAAATGCCGGGCTGGATGAAGCACAATATGGAATCAAGATTGCCAAGAGAAATATCAATAACAGATATGCAGATGACGCCACCCTCATGGCAGAAAGTGAAGAAGAACTAAAGAGCCTCTTGATGAAAGTGAAAGAGGAGAGTGAAAAAGCTGGCTTAAAATTCAACATTCAAAAAACCAAAGATCATGGCATCTGATCCCATTACTTCATGGCAAATAGATGGGGAAACAATGGAAGCAGTGAGAGACTTTATTTTCTTGGGCTCCAAAATCACTGCAGATGGTGACTGCAGCCATGAAATTAAAAGACACTTGCTTCTTGGAAGAAAAGCTGTGACTAACCTAAGCAGCATATTAAAAAGCAGAGACATTATATTACCAACAAAGGTCTGTCTAGTCAAAGCTATGATTTTTCCAGTAGTCATGTATGGATGTGAGAGTTGGGTCATAAAGAAGACTGAGTGCTGAAGAATTGATGCTTTTGAACTGTGGTGTTGGAGAAGACTCTTGAGAGTCCCTTGGACGGCAGGAGATCAAAGTAGTCCATCCTAAAGGAAATCAGTCCTGAATTTTCATCAAAAGGACTGATGCTGAAGCTGAAGTTCCAATACTTAGGCCACCTGATGTAAAGACCTGGCTCATTTGAAAAGACCCTGATGCTGGGAAAGATTGAAGGCGGGAGGAGAAAGGGATGACAGAGGATGAGATGGTTGGATGGCATCAGCGACTCAATGGACATGAGTTGAGCAAGCTCCAGGAGTTGGTGATGAACAGGGAAGCCTGGCATGTTGTAGTCCATGGGGTCGCAGAGTCAGACACGACAGAGCGACTGAACTTAAGAATACTGAATTATTTCCTGTGTATCTCTATATGTTTGAAATAGTCAATGATTTAATTTAAAATTTTATTCATTTTAATTTAGTTATTATTTTTGACCGCGCTGAGTCTTTGCTGCTGCACATGAGCGTTCTCTAGTTGCCGAAAGTAGAGGCTACCCTCTGGCTGCAGTGTGCTGTGGCTTCTTGTGTGTGGAGCACAGGTTCTAGGGCGTTCAGGCTTTAGTAGTTGGGGCACACTGAACCTGTGTCCTCCTGCACTAGCAAGTAGATTCTTGCCACTGGACCATTAGGGAAGTCCAATGATTTAATTTTAAATACAGTTGTGTTTTCAACTATATGCAAATAGAACAGGAAGGAAATAGTCCATTGTGATAAAGTTGGTGTGTTAAGGTGCTTGGTTAGGAATAATTATTTTTATTTTCTCTGTTTTCCAAGTTTTATGTAAAGCAGAGTCCTGCTATCTCCTTTTGCCCCATTTGGATCCCCTCTCTGCTCCGTTTCTAGCTACAGAGACTGACTAGAGGCGTTTGGACCATGAGGAGGCCCACTCAGGGTGTGGAGGGAGGGAGAAGAGTGAGCAGGTTCAGCTCTCTGCCTCCAGGGCTGCTGTGGACTCCTCAGGGACGGTCCTCTCCTCAGAGCTCCCTTCTGAGTTCTGGTGGCCACGCCCTCTCCTCATAAAAGGCACAATGAGAAAACTGTAAGTTTCAGTTTTATCTGGGGACTCAGCAAGGACTACAATCCGGGAGACAGCCTTTCAGACAGCTCTGAGGAACTGCTCTGAGGATGTAAGGGGAGAGGCGAGTGTAGGAGGAGGTGCAGCCCAGCACACATCTCAGCAGACAGTTGCTGCTGGTCTCAGGGAGCAGGTATCTCAGTTAATTATTTTTGTGCTTTTCTAAGTGTGGGAAGATGCAAGAATCTGGGTTCATATGACTGTCTCAGGGCCTGTTTCCCTAAAGCACAGAATGCCTCATCTTGTTCTTAGTCCTGAATTCCTTTTAGGGTGTAGTGTAGGTCAGTGACAGTAATCCTTGCAGAACTAGATGACAAGCGACATTGCTTGTTTGCACCACTTTCCCGTCCCTTGTGAGTTTTCTGTACCCTCTCCATAACCTTCGAAAATAGTCTTTTCTTACTAAGCCCATATAGAATTGCCTTAAATTGAGTGTGCTTTCAGTTTCTTGCTGGGTTGCTTACTGCTACTCTATTAATCATGCCCTTTCAATTTCTATTATTTTGGTGCTTTTGACATCTGGGGCCTTACTAACCCCAGAGAGACTGTCCCTCCCAGGGCAACCAGTTCCTGGTTGAACATCTCAGCTGCAAGCATACCTTTTATATGCAAGTGAACCAATCCTGAGTCCGTACCTCCACCACTTGTGGGCCACTATTCCTTTATCTTGACCACTCCAAGGCCAGATACCAGACAACTAGGAGCAAACCTTAAGTACCCAACAGCCTGCTGAAATCATTCAAACTAGCCAGTCCTAAACCTATTTGCCCTGTCTTCCCAGCACCTCACAGAAACCAAAATAGACCTGCCGGGGTCCAGCCTCAGCGGGTCTGGGGGTCTTGAGGGATGAGTGGCATCGGCGAAGAAGTGGTGATGGAGCAGTCTCTCTCTTTATTGTTGTTGGTTTACAGTTTTTATACCCAAAAAACACACCCATTATGTCACATATTATTCTATACAATCTTGTTTTCTGCCTACCATCAACAACTTTAACATTAGGCTCATCTTCCTTGCAGAAGTCGGATTTCTGCATAATTTGATTTAACAATAGTATGTTTACCATTTGATTGTCTTCAGCATGCTTCATTCAATCATGATAAGTACATCAATCTAAGTAGAAAGGTTACATTTCTCTTATCAGGTGCAGAAGCTAGAAGGAAGGGCTTAAGCTTGAGAAACTGTTTTATTCTATTAACCTATTTCGGTTCTTATGAGGAAAGAAGAAAGAGGACAAAGAAACAGTTTGGAAAGAGGAAAGAGGACTAAGAGACAGTCTAGCAGCACTGCTTTAGCAATAAAACCCTATTAATCTTATATAACTACTATAATGAATTCCTATGTCTATATTATCTTAAGGCAATCAATGTCTCCAACTATGCTGGCCACAGTTATGAGCATTCCTAAGTCCCATTCCAGCCTGGTTTCTTCAAGGAAGGGAGCCTCCACCGTGGAGTGGTTGGGGGGTGGGATGTGGAAAGGTGACCCAAGTATGAGCCCTTCTGGTGGTGGCCTTGCCATGACCCCCAGAGAACTCTTGGTAAACTCCCCAGTAAGGAGTAGGAGGTGTAGTAATCTATTTAAATGTCCCTTATTCCTCCTTTGTCCCCAGGGAAGGGAATCTGCCTTCCCCAACCCCCTGGGCATAAGGTCTGAGGGAATTATCTCAGGATGAATTATTTCTAACTGGGACTGACCTACTGAGATGAGCTAATATTCAGAGCATAAACAGAACTTCCCAAGAAAAACACCAGGAGGGGCCTTGCCTTGGGATGCCCTGAAGGAAAATCCGCTTTGCAGTTTCCTTCTCAGACCTTGTCATCTGAGTGAGGGGGCATCCTGACGGGCTCCTGGCATAGAGCCTCTTGCCCACCTTTCCCCCTTGCTTCCTCTACTTCTGGACAGACCCAGGGCTCTCCAGCATTGCCCCACTCCCACCCCACATGGCTTGGCATGAACCCTCCCTTTGGTAACTGTTGCCAGCTAAAAATTGTCACTTGCCATCTACCTCTTTGGGTTTCCCTGGTAGCTCAGTGGTAAAGAAGCCACCTGCCAATGTATAAAACGCAGGACACATGGGTTTGATCCCTGGGTCGGGAAGATCCCCTGGCAGAGGAAATGGCAACCCACTCCAGTATTCTTGCCTAGAGAATTACATGGACAGAGGAGCATGGTGGGTTACAGTCCATGGGGTCACAAAGAGTTGGACACTCTTAGTGACTTAACAACAACATCTGCCTCTATGAGGATTAGGTTGAGCTACTTCTGTCACAGACCTTTAACACACCTGATCAGGGTGGAGATCAGGAATGAGGCACTCTGTGCTTTGGGATAAACTGGCAGAACAGGTTTTGGATAGTTAAAATATTTTCAGGAGATTTTATGAGTCCAGTTTTTTGAATCTTCTCATATTTAGAAAAGCACTAAAATAATTAACAGAGACGTCCGCTCCTCATGACTAGCAGCAACCTTCTGTTTATATGTGTGTTTTTACTTATCTCCCTTCACTAAAATCAAATAGGGTACTGACCTTCCCCCAACCACTTTGGAGCAATTCCTGAGAATTCTCTCCTGGGCTATTGCCCCCAATAAAACTTAACTCACAACTCTCACCCTGTGCATTGTTTTTCAGTCAATATTATGAATAATAAATTATCTTTTTAATGATAACCTCTGTTGTCCTTACCATACCTGAATAATAAAACCTACATTTTAGAACAGATATAAACCTTTTAATACTTTTATTTTTTTTTTTCAAATATAATGCCCACCAGAACTTGTGACATTGCAGAAGAGTCATGATTGGAAATGATATAGCTGTGTGGTGGGCTTTAGCAGAAAGATGTGTCAAGGGACTTCCCTGGTGGTCCAGTGGCTAAGACTCTGCCCCCTCAATGCCGGGGGTCCAGGTTCAATCCCTCCTCAGGGAACTAGATTCCAAGTGTCTCAACTAAAGATCCTGCATGCTGCAAAGATTGCAGAGCCCATGTGCTGCAAATAAAACCTTGTGAAACCAAATAAATAAACAAATACATATTTTTAAAAAGAGAGAAGACTCTTGAGAGCCTCTTGGACTTCAATGAGATCCAACCAGTCCATCCTAAAGGAGATCAGTCCTGGGTGTTCATTGGAAAGACTGACGTTGAAGCTGAAACTCCAATACTTTGGCCACCTCATGCGAAGAGTTGACTCATTGGAAAAGACCCTAATGCTGGGAAGGATTGGGGGCAGGAGGACAAGGGGACGACAGAGGATGAGATGGCTAGATGGCATCACTGACTCGATGGACATGGGTTTGGATGGACTCTGGGAGTTGGTGATGGACAGGGAGGCCTGGCATGCTGCGATTCATGGGGTCGCAAAGAGTCGGACATGACAGAGCGACTGAACTGAACTGAACTGAAAAAGGGGGAGAGACTACTACCTTAAAAATATATGTTTAAAAAAAGAGGCCCCAAATGAAATCATTTGTCCCCCAAATAGCAAGATTTAGTTGCAGTTTCAACACCTACTAGAAAAGTGACTGTAAAACAGTCAATCTGAAATTTCCTCATCAGCCCTATTGAGGAATCCTGTGTGACAAAGAGTCCTTCTCTTCCCTTTCATCCAAAGACATGGGCCTGGCCTAAAATAATCCTTTCTTTTGCTAATACCTTCTTGCCCCACCCTCATTCTGCCTATATAAACCTTCAGTTTTGTACAACCCTTCAGAGCTTCTCTATTTACTGACTGAGTCACTGCCTGAGTCAGGAATTATTGAAGAAAGCCAATTAGATCTTCAAGTTTACTCAATTGAGTTTTGGTTTTTGACCAATGAAAATCTTTCCTATTCCCTCAATAGCCAAACATTCCCCTCAGTGGGAATGCAGTTGTAATAGTATTAGATAATTAAAAAGAGTAGCTAAGATATTGAAATAAGGGGATTTTCCTGATGGTCCAGTGATTAAGCCTCTGTGATTCCAAAGAAGGGGGCACAGGTTGGATTCCTTGTCAGGGAACTAGGACCCCACATGATGTGTGGTATGGACAAAAAATTAAAAATATGAAGATACAGCCTAGTCGTCAGCAGTCTGGGTGTTTCATAGAGACAATCAAGAAAAATGTTTAGGGGTTTCTAGATTAATGAAGTTTAAAAAGTGTTGGGGGTAAAAACAAAGAATAATTTACTCAAAGTTGGTGCTGTTGTATTAATACATGTTAGAAACAAGTGGCCAGGAAGCATCAATCTGCCTCAGCTCTGGTTATTTTTCAAGCCTGGTGAATGTAAGGCAAAATCAAATTGTTACAAGTAGATTTGAACCATATATTAGCTAATTTTCATGGCAAAAACAGGAACAGGAAAAGCGATAGATAAAGAGTGTCTCTGTGCCTCTTTGCCTGCATTTAAGAAATAAATTTGTTCTACAATGAATGCACTTTCAAGTCAGTCTTGCAAAGGAGTTGGGACTGTGGCATGATATTACTATAGGTACTGAAAAAATTCAGGTCATACATCTCACCCCTGAAAATAGAAGCAGGAACTGAGAGTGGGTCTTGTGGACCTCCCATCACTCCCTTGCCTTACAAATAATCATTGTCATTCTTCAGGGAAAGTTCCAGACCTGCATTATTTGTAACATCAGCCTTTGCTGTCTTTTTTATGAGCCAGAGGCAGTGAGCACTATACCCAGGGGGCATTGGCTGTGGTCACAGAAGTGATTCCTGGAACATCTTCAATG
Organism: Antilocapra americana; assembly: GCA_007570785.1. Taxonomy (NCBI): domain Eukaryota; kingdom Metazoa; phylum Chordata; class Mammalia; order Artiodactyla; family Antilocapridae; genus Antilocapra; species Antilocapra americana. The sequence goes on from ML663567.1 coordinate 2,514,475, forward strand.
TTAATAAAAATTCCAGGAAGCCCAGTAGCTACTGGGTAGAATATGAAGCTAAGCAGAAGGGAGGGGAAACAGGAGTAAGAGAAGGGAAATTAACTCACTTGAGATATCAAAAGGTAAATGAGTTCTTTTACTTCTGACCCTCCCTTTCCCCTAGAAATGAAATAGATTACCAGAGTGGAGGCTTCCCTTTTTTTTTCTAGGTTATTTGTGTAGACTATACCTTTTTATTTTATTTATTTTTCAGCTTTATTGAGGTTTGACTATGCTTTTAGAACTGTTTGATTTCTTGTAGCGAATTCTTGTTAGGTGCTCAAAGGGCTGACCCCTTTCTCCCAATTGTACATGAAAATGGGTAACTGAGATTAAGCTTCTTGCTTTAGAAATGTCATATATATATATATATATATATATACACAAAAGATTTTCTTTTAACCACTTTTTTTTTTTTTGTAAAATCAAAAGATTGGGAAACTTGAATGATCGTCAATAAGGATTTGGTTAAATAAATTTGGGTCCATTCATTCTGAGTCATTGAGCTCTACCTGCAGATGGTATTTGAGTTAGCAGAGGCCATTTTTAATGAGAAAGCTCTTTATATAGAAAGATGTTCACAATGTTCTTTTCAATAGCAAAAGAAGGTTCAGAACAATTTGTGTAGGATGCTAACATTTATTTTAAAAATCTGCATATTCTTGTGTGTGCATAAAGAAGGTGCCGAAAGAAAAAATGAGAAACTGATAACTGGTGGTTCAGGAAGGCGATGTTGGTGGCAGGACGCCAGGGGTGGGAGAGAACCACTAAGATTTTGATCTATAAGAATATATTGCCTATTTGATAAGCAAGTCAACATAATTTAATTAAAAAAATCTTCACTTTGTCTTGCTGTATAATAGGATTCCTGGTGTTTCAATTCTTGGCTGTCCCTGATCTATACTATCTGATATTCTTGTTGGCTTTTCTGGAGTATTTCTTGAACATGGGACAGATAAGGAAGAACATGAATTGGATTTTGCTTACATGACATTTTAAAAACTTACTTATGTGTGTATGGGGTAGTGTGTGTGTATGTATGTGTATGTGTATGTTGCTGGGTGTGTATATTCCAAATCAGCCATTAAGGAGAGCCAAGAGTTCCAGTGTGTGAGGAACTGCTAAGTCTGTTCTGTGGGAGATGTGGTAAGTCAGATTAACTCTTCCAGCATCATGTTGGGGAGTACTTTGAAAGAAGGTCATAAGGATGTCAGGGCCAAATTCTGAGGGGCCTTTGCTAGGACTCCTAAGCTAGGGAGTTTGCCTTTACTCTGCCCGCCAAGGGGATCCACTGGGGAGATTGCTGGTTCAGATCATTGTCTAAGAAGAGCCAATGATGGTGGCCAGACAGACTTACCAGGTCCAGAGGAGGCAGGAGAGAGGGGCCTCCAAATCAGATTTTTCCTTCCCAGAGATAGGTCATCTCACATCCAGGGGTCAAGACACATATCATGCAGTTGATACATACATTTAAAAAGTTGGGGCAGGGACTTCTCTGGTGGTCCTATGGCTAGGACCCTGCATTCCCAGTGCAGGGGGCCTGGGCTCAACCCCAGTCAGGGAACTAGATCTCACATGCTGCAGCTAAGAGTTTGCGCGCTGCAGCGAAGACCTACCGCAGTCAAATAAATTAGAAAACAAAAAACAATTGGAGTGGACTGGAGTTGGAAGGAGGAATGTAACACAGGCTGGGAAGTTATATTTTTGAAACCAATAGTGAACTGTTAATGGCATCAGGGGAAAAAAGCCCACATAAGAGAATCTCAAAGGAGCTGCTAGCTTGTTAGAGAAGGCCTCACCTAGTCTCAAACACATCCTCGCCAGGGCCTGGGCAGCTTTACCTATCAACTCCCTGGGAACTTGTTTCCTAATTTATCCAGCTGAGAGAGACAACAGAACAAAGACAATTTCACCCCAGCAACATAAATCGGAAAATCTCTTTCATCCCTATCCAGTGGTCCTAGACACTGTTATGAAGGACCAGCTCTGGGAAAAGGGGACGGACATAACAGCATGTGATCCCCTACTCAGTCCCTCACTGGTAAACTAGCTGTGACCTGTTTCGAGAGTTAAATGAGACAATGTATATAAAGCACTTATCACAGTGCCAGGCCTCTGGTTCGAGTTCAGAAAATGGCTCCAACCATGCCACAAAGTAGAAGTAATAATTATTGCCTCTTAGTAGATAAGGAAACTAAGGCTGAGAAAGGTTAAGTAAGCTGCCCAAAGTTACACAGCAAGAAAGGCAAGGAGCCTGAATTTGAAGCCTGGTTGCTCTGACTTCAAAGTTCCTCTTCTTCCTGCTTGCTCAGGGTACTTCGCAAATAAACTTGCAAACATGAATTCAAACCGCACCTTAAGATGCTCAAAGGCTGAATGGCTTTGTTTACAACAGCAGACCCAATACCTTCTTATTTCAGAGCAGAGGCCTACATGGCAAAATACAGAAAGAGAAGAAAATAAGCAGGTATTTCCACAATTGGCACCCCATCCTTCTGCTGAGCGAAGCTGACAAGCATGATGTACAGGAAAGAACTCCAGATGTATTAAGATATATTCATATTGATATATTGAGATGGAATGATCTTAGAAAACATTTACTCCAAATTTTGTCTCATGTATATATTACTGATGTCTTTTCTTTTTGTTGTTTAGTCGCCAAGTCATGTCCGACTCTTGTGACTCCATGGAGCCTGCCAGGCTCCTCTGTCCATGGGATTTCTCAGGCAAGAATGCTGGAGTGGGTTGCCATTTCCTTCTCCAGGGGATCTTCCCAACCCAGGGATCGAATCTGGGTATCCTGCATCGGCAGGTGGATTCTTTAACACTGAGCCAGATATGTTTATATTAATGGAAATTGTAAGATTTCATAGATATGATTAATATAAATATGAAACCATAAGTAAAATGTTAACAGCCTCTTAACAATGTCCCAATTAATTGTATTTTAACAATGATAATTTGGAAAGACTTTTTTTTTTTATTATACTGGGGAGAGTCCTCTAGAGCAGGGATTGTGAACTCCAGCCTGTGGGCCAATCCAGCCTGCTGAAAGGTTGCTGCTGCAAGCCGTGTGTGACGCCCGGATTGGTGACCTCCAGAGGAGAGGATTTCGATCCAGGGTCAGAAATGAGGCTTGACTACTTGAAACTTTTTGTGTAGCAAAGTTTTATTGAAGTATAATAGAGATAGGGAAAGCTTCTCGCATAGACATCAGAAGGGGACAGAAAGGGTGCCCCCTTTCTAGTTTTTAGCAAGGTGTTTCATGTCTATTAGAAAGCCATTAGGGCTTCCCTGGTAGCTCGGTTGGTAAAGAATCTACCTGCAGTACAGGAGACCCAGGTTTGATCCCTGGGTTGGGAAGATCCCCTGGGGAAGGAAATGGCAAACCACTCCAAGTATCCTTGCTTGGAAATTCCCATGGACAGAGGAGCCTGGTGGGCTATAGTCCTTGGGGTCCCAAAGAGTTGGGCACTCTTTAATTTTGTGTAGGGAAGGAAAAAACATCTGCCACTTGCAGTTTATTTCTTCTTGCTGCTTGGAGACCTCTGGCCTTCCTACCTGTTACCCTCTCACTGCTGCCTGCTTGTGTAAATAAAGTTTTGTTGGAATTCATTTGTTTATGTCTTCTTTCATGTTACAAAGACAGAGCTGAGTAGTTGCAACAGAAACCACATGACCTATAAAGCTGAAAATATCTACTAGCTGATCTTTTACAGTAAAACTTTGCTGATCTCTGTATTACAAATGTGTACCAAAAGGAAGTATGGCATTTCTGTGCTCCAATGTCCCAATATATATGATGTCAGAATATTAATAGTCTTTGTCCACTGATGCATGTGTCTTAATGTCTGGAAGATAAATATGTTTTATATGAACACTGTATATACTTCTTTCTTAGAATGAAATATGGTGTCAGGTGAAATATGTAAAAAAATTGCCTCTCTAGACAAATACTTTGAATTTGTCTCAAATGGAAACATATCCCCCAAAGAGTTTGGGAATGAATGTGATATGAAAGAAGAAAAGGTTCTGAGATCTCTGGAGTGGGACCCGGTATTGATGAGCTGACCAGCCTAGGACTGTGCCCTGCCTCAGCACCTCAATGAGGAGCAGACTCTTCCATCCCTGATCTCAAACATCAGAGAGCATCAAGAGCATGAAGCCCATGAGCCATGTTCTCTGTCACTAGTGTCTTCTGGTTGGCCTAGAGATATCAGTGGATACCTGGCCTTGTTCACTCATGCCTCCCCTGGCAGCCCAGTACCAGACAGAGCAGCTAAGGTAAACCTAAGTCCCTCCTATCCACTCTTTAGGCCTTGGACTCCAACCCATGAAAGAGTGTCCCCAGGTCTAGGACTAAGCTAAGGTAAGTCTAAGTTCCTCCCATCCACTCTTTAGGCCTCGGAATTCAACTCATGAAAGAGTGTCCCCCAGGCCTAGGACTAATGAGTAGAAGTGAGGGAAAATGGGAAGGAAAAAGAAATAACCAGTTTCCTGGGGCATCCAGTCTACCAGCCTGAGTGAGCTTGTCTGATTAACTTTATGTATGTTGGGAAGGAAACTAGTGATTAAAACAAGTGCTGAAAGCTCTAAGTTTTCTCCATCATTGCTTCAGATAGAACAAGTCATCTGTTTTATCTAAAAATTCCAGTGTCAGAGGTTCTATCTCTCTAGCCCATGCAGGGGCTATGACTTAGGCATCATTGTTAGTTGTTTGCGCTCTTTCATTTAGAAAAGGCATAAGACCAGATGTTTTTGAGGATGTGGGCACACTGGGGAGTGATGCCTTCAAAGGTGGGCAGGGGGGGTTTGTCAGGGCCAGAAGGGACTTGGAATGTAAGTTTTATATGTGTTCTAGGCCAACCCTATCTTTGAATCACTTTTCGCCAGCCATACTACACAACAATGCCTCCATTAATGAAACCGCTGGGGATGAAACTCCTTTACAATAAACATGATGTGTTAAAACAAAGTAACAGCTTCATAAATCATACTAAAGAGTGCTGCAATACATCAGGTGGTTCAGCTGCAACTCTCCTGCTGATCTATGCAGTCAGGACACAAATCTATTCAGGTGTAAGTTTTTAAAAAGTTTTTATTTATTTATATTTATTTTTGGCTGTGCTGGGTCTTCATTGTGGTGTGTGGGCTTCTCATTGCAGTGACTTCTCTTATAGAAGAGCAGAAGCTCTAGAGCTTGAGGGCTTCCGTAGTTGTGGGTCCTGGGCTCTAGAGCACAGGCTCAGTAGTTGGGGCACATGGGTTTATTTGCTCCACACTATGTGGGATATTCCTGAACCAGAGATCAAAGCTGTGTCCTGTGCCCTGGCAGACAGATTGTTTACCACTGAGCCACCAGGGAAGTCCCTCAGGCACAGTTTTGATTCATCTCTGAAAGTTGAAGGAAAGCAGAGTATACCCACCCTCATTAGCAACTCTATCTTCCACTGTTTCAGGTATTCTGAGACCTTTAAAAAATTTTTTATTTGGTTGCTTCAGTTCTTAGTTGCAGCATAGGGGGATCTCTGTTGCCTCATGCAGGATCCTTCTGCTGTTGATTTAGATGCTTTGAGGCATGTGGGAACTTAGTTCCTTGCCCAGGATTAAGCCCTTGTCCCTCATATTGTAAGGTGGATTCCCAACCACTGGGCCACCAGAGAAGTACCATTTTGAGACCTTGTGCTCGCTGATCTTCTCAATCACAAAAGTCATTCAGCAAAATTATTTATTGAGGGCCCACTAAGGACCAGATAAGGAGTTTCAGTGGTTAAACACACACATATATATCCCATACTATATGTTCACATGCAGGGAGAAATTAAGCAAATATTCATACTAATGTATCACATAGTATAGTAAGTGTTGTGAATAAAAATAATAAAATGGTATGAAATCACATAAGAAGGTGACCTAATTTGATGGGGAGGATTACATTGGAACTACATAAAATTCCTAAGGTGGGAAAGAGTGTAATCTCTTCAAGAAACTAAAGGAAAGGACAATACATCTTGCAAGAGAATGAGTGGCAGAAGCCCAGTTGGTATGCTGGCAGGATCAGGGGGAGCTAAGGGGTCATTGTAGGGAGTTTAGTCTTTATTATAAGAGCACTTGGGAATCTCAAGAAAGGTCTTCAGAGGAGAGTTATTAGACCAAATGTGCATTAAATTTTTTTTTGGCTGTGCCACAGTGGCTTGCTGGATCTTAGTTCCACTACCAGGGGTTGAACCTGGGCCCACGGAAGTGAAAGCACTGAGTCATAACCACCAGGTAATTCCCAGTATATTAAATTTTTGAATTTTATTTTATGGACAGTAGATTAAAGGGGAGGAAGAGTAGATCGGGGAGATAGGAGGCTGAGAAGTAATCAGCCTGAGAGGTGATGTTGATTTAGACTGGGTGATGGTGGTAGATTTGGAACAGAGTGGATTCTGAGCATATTTAGGGGTAACCTCAGTGGCACTTGGGGTGGATAGATGAGGTGGGGAATAGGAAGTATCAGGGTATGTACTGCTCAGTGGGTCGAGATGCTGCAAACCGGAAGCACAGATGGAGAAGGACCTGGATTTGGAAGGGGCGGGATGGTTAAGAGCTCAGTATTTGCTTACAGATCAACTGATTACAATTTACAAAAAATTCTCTTCAGTTTATCTACACTGAAAAACTGTTTGAACTCTGGGAAATTGAAGGATTGATTCATTTATTTTCTTAAGGATTTATTTTGTATTAATAGAAGTGGATAGAGAAATATCTGAGGTAGGGTAAGGAGACTTTGGTATCATATTTATAACTTCCTCTGCCTTCTCAGGGGGGCTCTTTGATTGTTGGGCACACCGATGCCAATGCACAGAGATGAGACTTAATTACTCTGTATTATAAATGAGAGAAAGAGCTGGGATCTTGAGGGAAAAGCCTCAAGATCATTCACCATATGAAGCTGGGTTGGAAATTGCAGGCTTCAGGGATGCACAGGAGAGTTGAAGGCGCTGGGGGACTTGGATGAAGAGAAAGGTGGAAGGAGAAGGAGAAGTTGAGGTTGTGTCCTCTGAGGAGTGTGCTACAGAACCACTTCCACATCTCCTCTAAAATCTTCTGTGGATTTTCCTTTGCTCCCCACAGAGAGAGATGACATTCAGGTTACAGGGAGGCCAGGGTGAAAGTGAACCACTCTTAGGGAGATGGGCATGGAGGTTCCCCAGAGAGATGGAGGTCTGTATGCACTTGCCTCCTGGTTCTGTCAGTTCTTTCAGTGCTACAAGACAAGGGAACAGAAGAAAAATAAAAAGATGGCAAGGAAAAAATAAGGAAAGGGAAGGAAACGGAAAGGGAAGGAAGGGAGGAGGATATTATACATTAAATGAACTCACGTTCGTGCTAAGGCAAAGGTTGTGTGTTTAAGTCACTTCAGTTGCGTCTGACTCTTTGTGACCCTATGGACTGTAGCCCACCAGGCTCCTCTGTCCATAGGATTTTCCAGGCAAGAATACTGGAGTGGGTTGCCATTCCCTCCTCCAGGGGATTTTCCCAACTCAGGAACTTGCACTGGGAGGCGGATTCTTTACCACTGCACCACCTGGGAAGCCTGAGGCAAAGGTAAGTGGTCTTCAAAAGGGAAATAACAAGGTTGCTCCCCCCCTGCCACTTTTTCCAGGGTATTCTAGGGGTGGACTGTGGACTTGTGTGTTGATTCATATATTTATTCATTCCTTTAGTAAAGATTTATAGAGTACTTTTTCTGCGCTAGTCAGGGATACAAAGATGAGACATGATCCCTTTTTACATTCACAGGAAATTTACCGTTTAGTGGGAAGAGAGGCAAACAGGCAGAAATAGTTCAATGTGAGATTTGCTATAATAAGTAGTGAGCATAAAAGAATAAAAATGGGGCCTCTGGGGTCAAACCTGGAAATTGCAGGAATGCTTTACCCAGAAGGTGACACTTGAAGAAAGAACATGAGTTTTCCCAGCAGGTAATGGTGAGGTGAAGCGGGAAGCTATATCTGGTGTTTGGAAGAAAAGAAATTGACTGGGCCTGATTTAAGCAGAATACTTACTGGAAGGAAATCAAATAGTTCGTAGAATCGCCAGGAGGGCTGCAAAACTACTTTTGGGAAATGGGACAGGAGTAAGTTAGGCTAGGCAAAGTCCAAGATCGTGTGGAATGACGACACTACTGTTGCTGCTGCTGACGGACTTGACTGTAAACTTCATTCGTGACCTTGGTGCTGCTCCCCTTAGCAATCTCTGCAGCTGCCACAGTGGCCTCTGCTCACCAGCAGGGTGGATCCTTACCCTCCCTGCTTCTTTGCATTAATAGTTCTGATTGGTTTCGCCTAGGTCACATGTTGCCTCCCTACCTGCAAGAGGTACTTGGAAGCAAATATGTGGCTGTTTCAGCTTCTGTGATAGAGGGAGGGGTGAGTGAGGATAAGTTATAGTCTTCCATCTAGATTAAAAAAGAGAGCAAGTCCTCTAACTAGGAAGGCAATTGTATGTGAACAAATGAAAAGGTTCAAAGACAAGAGCCATCAAAACAGGGCTGGGAAGCCTTCTAATAACTCAAAAGGAAATGGAAGAGAAGGACGGGAAGGCTGGGGAGGCAGATAGGGGACTTATTTTGAAGGTCTTATGCCTAGAAATTTTGACTTTCCTGTTAGAAGAGTCTGGCAGATACAGTTGATTGCCCACTCCATATTCACCCATTTTTCTTCCTTATCAATGAAATTCTAATTTTGAATTGGGTAGCAATACACTCAGCTTAAAACACTCTTTTCATTAGAATTCCTTGTAGGTAGTGGGAGTTGGACACGACTGAGTGACTGAACTGAGCTGAGTGGTAGTCATGTTACACAGTTCAAGGAAATGAGATATAAACAGGGTTTTTGTCTCCGCTTTCTAGCTGAATATAGATGTGAGGTCTGGAGGTCTGGCAATCATCGTAGGACAATGAGACAACATGCTGGGAATGAGGCCTGTGCATTAAGAATGGCAGAGCAGAGGGACTTCCCTGGCAGTCCACTAGTTAAGACTGCTCCTTCCAAGGCAGGGGGCATGGTTCCCCGGTTGGAGAGCTAAGATCCCACATGTGGACAAAAAATAAAATAAAAATGGCAGAAAAGAAAGCTGGAAAGAGCATTGTTCCATTGTTCCATTGGCGAGTTAACTGTTTCCAGATTTCTTGAGACAAACCACTTATGTGTTTATGCTGCTTGAGTTGGTCCTTTTATTATTAAAAAAAAAATACTGGATAAATACACACATTTTAGACAACTAAGTTAAACAAAATTATGTTAGGAATATTAAAATTAAAATCCCCCCAAACTCCACCATCCAGAGATAATAATTACTGCTAACATTTTGGGTCTTTCTTTCCAAACCCCATTCATTCTTTTTTTCTGACATTCTTGCCACATAAATGATTATATAAATGAATTGTTTAACAAAAATGTGATAATAATATATATTATCTTCCACCTGTCCAACTTTTTGCATTTGGAAATACATTGTGAAAGTCTTCCCGTGTCTGTAATATCATTTTAGTGGCTACATGCAGCGTTCCATCCGTGCGGATCTACCTATTCTACTTTAGAAGTTGAACTTTTAGAAGTTTGTATTTCACCCACTTTTACATGTGAGGTGAAGGTGAGGTGATTCTGGGATGGAAGGAGAGAATTAGGTTTACCATCACTTTTAATGATATGATAGCTTGCTCAAGCTATGATTGCCTGGAAATTCTCACCAATATTTATCTTCATTTTATTTTTATTCTGCGAACGAGGAACAAGATTCTGAAAGATTAGCTTGCTGTTTAGGATAATGGAAGACTATTTTCATTTGTGTGAACAGCGGCATGTTCACAGCACTGACCCTTACTAGCTTTTCTTTGACACACTTAATTTCTCTGTGGTCAGACCATTTAGCCGGCAGATATCGGGAATTCAGCTGAAGAATGCGGATTATCATTTGATGGTATTTATTAGAAATCGGTGAAAAAAAGAGCGAAGTCAACCGCTTCCGCAGCGAGCAGGGTTCGAACCTGCGCGGGGAGACCCCATTGGATTTCAAGTCCAACGCCTTAACCACTCGGCCATCGCTGCTACGGGGAGAGGAGGAAGGCGGAGACACTTTAGTGTTAAAACTGAGCACAGGCGCGCCAGACAGGCTAGTGGGCGGGGCCTACAATCTTCCGGAGTTTGCTGTGAGAGGCAGCCGGGGCTTACTGCTCAAGTTGCAGGAGCTACCTCGTTAACGCGAAGAAATAATAAAATCTCCCTTAAGTAGTTTAAGTAAAGGCCTTTAAGGGAGAATTTTAGAAATCTTTCCTTTCCATGCTGCTTGGAAAATCGAAAATCGCCACCCTGCTTAGCTTCTAGTCTCAGACCTGCTGTTTGCCCTCCCGCTTCCTCATTAGGTCACAGAGAGAGATTTGAAACAAATAACTCTCTCCTTCAGTGTTGCGGGCCCGCGCCCTGGAAAAGTTCTGCATCTTGGACTGCTTTGATCGCGGTGATCGCGTTGAGCGCTCCTCTTCTTGCGGAAAGACAGGGAGGAGTGAGGGAAGGCAGGAGCCCTCCGCAGCTGCCCCGGGGCTCGCTTCTCCCAGGCTCTTGCCCAATGCTGTCATCTTTCATTTCTTCCCCATTGACCCCTTCGTTGCTGAGCCCTTCTGGAAGAAAATGTGCCCGAGTGTGGCTTCAGTTTTCTCAATTGACGGGGTGACTTGGAGGTGCTTTGAGAACAAAGTTCTACGAATTAGGGCTGCATTTTACCTTTAAATGCCATTAATTCCACCTCCCCTCCCCAATTTGTTAAGTGTAGCTTCTCCACTGGGTACTTTAACTGCGTTATTTCTTTCAAGTTCTGAGTCGTGTAGGTCTGTACCCTGGTTCTTACCTCAGAGAACTGAGGCGGGAATGTGGCCCAAGGGTTGGCGCTGGGAATCCCAGGGTGCATGCAAGTACCTCCTACTCGCACACTGTGGCGTCCTACTACCAGAAAGTTCTGTCTGTTGAGGGAAGACTTTGAGAAAACCATAGGAGGCCTTTTATTACTTTAAATTTCTGAACCTGTTCAGGGGAACGTTCCCATCTTTCTCATGGTAATTTCTCACAGAAATTTTCACGGATACAGAAATTTTTGCTGGGCGTGGGCCGGGATTTCATAGTAAGGCTGGGAAACGAATCCTTGCTCTTTGGAAGACCAGATGTTATGTGACCTCACTTGTGTGAATTTTCTTGAGATTCAGGACCTTTCTCATCTAAACTTTAAAAAAATTAATTTTTATTGGAGTATAGTTGCTTTACAATGTTGTGTTAGTTTCTGCTGCATAGGGGAGTGAATCAGGCATACATATCATATATCCACTCTGGCTTTCCTTCCCATTTAGGTCTCTGCAGAGCATTGAGTAGAGTTCTTTAGTGTGTATATATACGCACACATATATGCGCTACTTTCTCAATTTGTCCCACTGTCTTCCTCCCCATAGTCTTCATGCCCACATTTTCTGTTCTCAACCTCTCTGTCTCTATTCCTGTCCTGCAAATAGGTTCATTAGTACTATTTTTCTAGATTTCCATACAAAGGGATCTTCCTGATGGAGTCATTGAATCTGAGTCTCTTATGTCTCCTGATAGGAAAACAGGTTCTTTACCTCTAGTGCCGCCTAGGAAGCCCCGTGCATTAATATACAGTATTTGTTTTTCTCTTACTTACTTCACTGAACTGAGTTCACTCTGTATCACAATCTCTAGGTCCATCCACGTCTCTACAAAGGATCCAATTTCACTCATTTTTATGACTGAGTAATTAATATTCCACTGTATATGGGTACCACATCTTTATCCATTCCTCTGCTGATGAACATTTAGGTTGCTTCCGTAATCTGGCCATTGTAAATAGGGCTTCAGTGAATCTTTAGGTGCACATGTCTTTTTGAATTATGATTTTCTGTGGGTATGTGCCAAGTAGAGAGATTGCTGGGTCACATGGTAGTTTTATTTTTAGTTTTTTAAGGAACTTCCATATAGTGGTTGTATCAGTTTACATTCCCACCAACAATGCAAGAAGGTTCCCTCTTCTCCACAACCTCTCCACCCTTGTTTGTAGATTTTTAAAATGATGGCCATTCTGACAGGTGTGAAGTGGCATCTCATAGTAGTTTTGATTTACTTTTCTCTAATAATTAGTGATGTTGAATATCTCTTCATGTATTTGTTGGCCATCTCCCTTAACTAAGTGCTGCCAGCAAATTTGGAAAATTCAGCAGTGGCCACAGGACTGGAAAAGGTCAGTTTTTATTCCAATCCCCAAGTAGGGCAATGCAAAAAACAAAAAAAAATGTTCAAACTACTGCACAATTGCGCTCATTTCACAAGCTATAAAGGGAATACTCAAAATCCTTCCAGCTAGGCTTCAATGGTCTGTGAACTGAGAACTTCTAGATATACAAGCTGGACTTAGAAAAGGCAGAGAAACCAGTGATCATCAACCAGTGATCAACTGCCAACATCTGTCAGATCTAGTTTTTCTAGAGAATTCCAGAAAAACATCTACTTCTGCTTCATTGACTATGCTAAAGCCTTTGACTGTGTGGATTACAACAAGCTGGGAAAATTCTTAAAGATATGAGAATATCAGACCACCTTACCTGCTTCCTGAGAAACCTGTAGGCAGGTCAAGAAGCAACAGAGGTGAACATGGAACAACGGACTGGTTTCAAATTAGGAAAAGAGTACATCAAGGCTGTGTATTGTTACCCTGATTATTTAAGTTATATGCAGTGTATATCATGCAAAATGCCAGGCTGTATGAATCACAAGCTGGAATCAAGACTGCTGGGAGGAATATCAATGACCTATGACACCACCATAATGGCAGAAAGCAAAGAGGAACTAAAGAGCCTCTTGATGAGGGTGAAAGAGGAGAGTCAAAAAGTTGACTTAAAACTCAAATTTCAAAAAACTAACATCATGGCATCCAGTCCCATCACCTCATGACAAATAGATGGGGAAACAATGGAAACAGAAACAGTGACAGACTTTATTTTCTTGGGCTCCAAAATCTCTGTGAACGGTGACTGCAGCCATGAAGTCCAATGATGCTTGCTCCTTGGAAGAAAAGCTATTACAAGCCTAGACAGCATATTAAAGAGCAGAGACATCACTTTGACAAAAAAGATTTGTTTAGTCAAAGCTATGGTTTTTCCAGTAGTCATGTACAGATGTGAAAGCTGGACCATTAAGAAGGCTGAGTGCCAAAGAATTGATGCTTTCAAACTGTGGTGCTGGAGAAGACTCTTGAGAGTCTCTTGGGCAGCACGGAGATCAAACCTGTCAATCCTAAAGGAAATCAGTCCTGAATATTCATTGAAAGGACTGATGCGAAGCTGAAGCTCCAACACTTTGACCACTTGATGTGTAGAGCTGACTTATTGGAAAAGACCCTGATGCTGGGAAGATTGAAGGCAGGCGGTGAAGGGGATGACAGTGGATGAGATGATTGGATAGCATCATCGATTCAGTGCATATGAGTTTGAGCAAACTCTGGCAGATGGTGGACAGGGAAGCCTAGCGTGCTGTAGTCCATGGGGTTGTAGAGTCGGACACAACTGAGTGACTGAACAACAACTTAACTAAAATAAGGTACTAAGTGTCTAAATCTATTTAATTGTGGATGAGGAGCAAATACTTGAGAATTGTAAGAATAAGTTTTATCTAATTTGAGATTTTGCTTTTAAAAAATTTATCTTTTTGTTTGATTTTAATTTGGCAGAGCTATGTGTGTGGTCTCAGTTCCTTTATGAATACTATATGAGAGAAAAGTTATTCCTGACATTTCCAGGCATAACTTTTATCATGTATGTCAACATTTACTTTTGTATCATGTATGCACATGTACTTTTATCATGTATATTAACACTTATATTAACATTTGCTTTCTAATAGACACTATCCAAGAAGAAATAAAGCTTTGCCTTTTTATCTCTTATATTCTATGTATGCTGAGATAACCTATAATTTTATCTTTCTATTTATTGGTTATATCTTGAAGTCTTTTTAAAATTCCTTTCTTCTATGTTGTTGAATGATAGTATTTATGGAAATTTCTTACTCTTCCCTAACTTCCCTTTCCCTTTTTAAGAATTTTCTTCACTTGCTTAAACACTTGACAGTAATGGAGGTTGATTATGGTTAAAATAGTTCAATTAGAAATTCTAGTGCGGGTTTTTGTGGGGAAAAGGAATGCTGCAAAGGAAAAGAATATTACAAAATTAATGTGCATTTAGCAAGAACAATTGTGATTAATTTTTCTTTGCATCATTTCAAAAATGCAATACCTGGATTTAGCATTATTTTGATGATTTTTCCCCTGAGTTTTAATTTTTAGCTTCTTTGAGTTACTGTAGGCTTTTAAAAAGCTTAAATTGCCTTTTAAAATGATTTATCATATTGCTAAAATGAGCCAAGAGGTCAAATTTATTATAGGTTTTATTTTTAAAAGGTGTGAATTTATAAATTAGTTCTTTTCCAGCATTAGTTCTTTAGCAATGCCATTTAATGCAGCGAGTGGCAAGTAACAGACAAAAAGTAAAATACATATCTTTCAACCCAATCAGATATAAACATGTTCTCATTCATGACAATAACACCATAAAAATTTGATTTTCAGCTATGGACGTTTTAGTTTATAAAGATCTCCTGTGATTCTGGTTGCCTCCTACTCCATACCACCCCTAGATTTTGTTCCTTTATGTGGTAGTTTTTATTAAGCTAATTTGTGTGTGGAAGACAAATATTTGTGGCTTTCACTCAAAAACTTCCTTGATGCCACTTTCAGAAGCAGAATACTGAGAGGAATGGGCATATGTTTGGGAGCAGTGTGACATTCCTTTGTCCTTTTATAACAAATCAAAACTTAATTTGAATTATTTTGATGATCCCCCCCAATTTTAATAAATCAGAATTTAAATGCTGGAATAACATTAGAGCTAGTCCAATCCTTTTATTTTCAGATAGGAACTGTGGCCCATGAGTGGTTGCCCAAGGTCACATATCTAATTAGTGGCAGATTCAAGACTATAATTTGTTATATTAGCCTACTTTGTTTGCTAGATTTTGTTGCCCTCATGTCTTCTTTGTTGGTCTATGGCTCAGTGACATGTAGCTCTAGAAGTGTGAATATGGCAGTGTGCATGCATGCTCAGTCACATCTGACTCTTTCGACCCCATGGGCTGTAGCCTGCTGGTCTCCTCTGTCCATGGGATTTTCCAGGCAAGAATAATGCAGTGAGTTGCCATTTCCTTCTCCAGAAGATCTTCCCAACCCAGGGATCGAACCTGTGTCTCTTGCATTGGGAGAGGGGTTAGGGAGCCAACAGTAGGAAAGAGTTGTGAGTTGAACATTGAAACCTATGAAATGTCAGATACTGAATATATTGTGGTGGATAATTTTTGCTCTTTTTTTTTCCAGTATGCATCCTCCAAACTGATGATGACACTTCAATTGCACTTAAGGAGGATGAATCCTCCCCCACTGGATGTGAACTTACTTCACCTGTTAGTCAAGGTATTCCATCCTGCTCTGGTTAAGGGGTAGACATGGGACTTGGTTTTCTTTTGCTGAATAATAGGTTATCACAAACTTAGTGGCACAAACAACATGAATTTATTATCTTATGTTTCTGTGGGTCAGGTGTGTGGTCATGGATTGACTGTGTCCTCTGCCTAGGGTCTCACCAGTTTTCAAGGTGCTGACTGAGACTTTTTCTTATCTAAGGCTTGGGATCCTCTTCTAGGGTCACTAGATGTTACCCGAATTCAGCTCCTGTGGTTTCAGGACTTGTTGGCTGTGAGTGGAGGACCCTTCTCAGTTCCTAGGGATTGCCCACTTACCTTGCCATAGGGCCCTCTCTACAACATGGTAGTCGGGGTTTTCAAGGCCAGCAGGAGAAAACTGCTCTCTAGTTTACTACAGTAGAGTTTTAGATAATATAATGTAATCACTGCAGTGACTACTGCGTCATATCGCAAATCCTTCTCAAGTGAGGGGGATGATACAGACTGTGTACAGTGGGGGCAGGGATCTGGGGAGCTATCTTTGAATTCTGTCCACCCGACAGCTCAAGGTGGGCCAATCAGACTCTTTCAGAATCCCTGTTCTTTCTGTTATACAGTTGTATTTTTATGGGCATCCTACATAGCACACAACCAACAAAGGTCCGTCTAGTCAAAGCTACGGTTTTTCCAGTAGTCATGTATGGATGTGAGAGTTGGACTATACAGAAAGCTGAGCCCTGAAGAATTGATGCTTTTGAACTGTGGTGTTGGAGAAGACTCTTGAGAGTCCCTTGAACTGCAAGGAGATCCAACCAGTCCATCTTAAAGGAAATCAGTCCTGAATATCCACTGGAAGGACTGATGCTGAAACTGAAACTCCAAAACTTTGGCCTCCTGATGCGAAGAACTGACTCATTGGAAAAGACCCTGATGCTGAGAAAAACTGAAGGCAGGAGAAGGGGATGACAGAGGACGAGATGGTTGGATGAAATCACCAACTCTATGGACATGAGTTTGAGTAAGCTCTGGAAGTTGGTGATGGACAAGGAAGCCTGGCGTGCTGCAGTCCATGGGTTTGCAAAGAGTTGAACACGACTGAGTGACTGAACTGAATTGAACACAGCGCACTCATATGGTAACCAATGATAGGTAATCAGAGTGTGGAAATTTTAACTTAGCTGCTTTGTGTGCTTTTGTACTTCATTTAAAAGGAATAGAATTGGTAACAACTGCAGAGTTTGAGAGGCTTAGGGACCATTCAAGATTCTTGAATTTAATTCTATACTGATTGGAGAATAACCCTAGCTGTACATTTGTGACAATGTATGTAAGGGGCTTAGTTCAGAATGGCCAAAAAATGTACTGGTTAATTGGCAGCAAAACCCTGATGAAAGTTTAGTTGTTAAATTACAGGCATCTTGAAAAGTAATGTAAATAATTCTCATGAAAATTATTCCTTTGGAAATGACTGTATTTTTGCATGTATGTGTGCTCAGGTGTGTCTGACTGAGTCTCAGTGGACTGTAGCTTACCAGGCTCCTCTGTTCATGGGATTTCCCAGGCTAATGAATACTGGAGTGGGTTGCCATTTCCTCCTCCAGGGGATCTTCCCAGGGATGGAACCTGTGTCTCTTGCACTTCCTGCATTGGCGGGCAGATTCTTTACCACTGAACCACTTGGGAAGCCACCAACTGTGCTTTTGAAGTCTAAGCAATTAGTTGTGGATTGCTTTTTGATCATTATATTGCTTATATGTATATATTTTAAAGAAGACTGGAGATATACCCTAGTAAGGACTAGAAAAATTTATTGGTAGGATTTTTCTACCTAATCAGTCCTCTAATGCCATGTCAACTAAGAAATAAAGTCAAGAATGATGGAATCCTCTTTTCTTGAAGGGTATGATGCTAGTATGATATTCAGCCTTGAGTTCTCAATAGTAGCACCTACCGATTTTGAAACAGCAGAGATCTAGATCCACCAAAGACATCTCAGTATACTTTTAAGTCCAATTAAATATCAAAAGGGCAGAATAAATTTATTAAGGATGAAATCTTCACCCAGCTTATTTATAAGAATTGAATTGCCTTATAAAACTCTCTGGACTGGCTCTCTCTGTAGAGTTGACGGTACTGGGGTTTCCAAGTGGGATTTTTTAAAAATTATTTTTAAAAATTTATTTTTAATTGGAGAATAATTTCTTTACAGTTTTGTGTTGGCTTCTGCTATACAACAGTGTGGCTCAGTCATAAGTATACACATCTCCCCACCCTCCTGAGTCTCTCTCCCACCCCCTACCCAGTCCCACCCTCCAGGTTGTTACTCCAAGTGGTTTTTATAAAGGCAACTGATATTATGAACAGAGGGCATAAAAATAATTTTATGAATTATATAAAAATACAGCTGTGATCACTGCATTATAGTTAAAATTGACTGGGAAACAACTCACAGACCAGTTTTTTTTAACTTTAAGAAATTATAACTTTAACACTGTCCTGGTTCTTTGTAAAAGAATGCTGCCTCTTACTAATTCTAATTTCTCTTTGGGGCTATTCAATTATAAGGGAAAATCAAGTGTTGACCTTAGGCAGCTTATATAAGCTTATGCATTAAATATACAAATCTTTCTTCTAAAGTCATATTTTGAGATTGTTAAACAGAAATACGTAACTAAGAATTCAATCCCCAGTGCCCATAACTAGATTCCTTTGCTCTCCTTTCCATGTTTCTGTCAAATGTTTTCTGTTCAGCCGGTATGTTGGAAAGTACTTATGATTAGTGAAAATACCTAACAGAGTGCTTAATTTTTTAGTGGGTACTTGATACATGATAGTTCTCTTTTTATTATGAAAACAATATTATAATGTTATAAAAAGTTTTAAGAAATAGAAAAAAACCCTGACCCACTTAAGCCTTTTTTTTGCATCTCTGCTTTATCTTTCCCCTTACACTTACATTGGGTTTTGCATAGTTTTAATTGTGTATGTGACAATTTTTCTGCTTTTGTTTTATTGAGATAAATTCATATAACATATAATTCCCAATTTTAACCATTAAAGTACGTGTCAGGGGCTTCCAGTACATTCATTATGTGAAACTATCACCATTATCTTTTGGGCTAGCCAAAAAGTTCATTTGGGTTTTTCCACAATATCTTACTACAGAATATTTTCATCCTCCTAGGAGGAAACCCTGTATCTATTAAGCAATCACTCCCTACTCTTTCATACTTTCTGTTTCCTGGCAATCATTAATCTGTTTCTGTTCCTATCAGTTCAGTTCAGTTCAGTCACTCAGTCGTGTCTGACTCTTTGCAAACCCATGGGTTGCAGCACGCCAGGCTTCCTTGTCCACCACCTGTCCACCAGGAGCTTACTCAAACTCATGTCTATAGAGTCAGTGATGCCATCCAACCATCTCATCCTTTGTCATCCTCTTCTCCTGCCTTCAATTTTTCTCAGCATTAAGGTTTTTAACCAATGAGTCATTTCTTCACATCGGGTGGCCAAAGTATTGGAGTTTCAGTTTCAGCATCAGTCCTTCCAGTGAATATTCAGTACTGATTTCCTTTAAGATGGACTGATTTGACCTCCTTGCTGTCCAAGGGACTCTCAAGAGTCTTCTCCAACACCACAGTTCAAAAGCATCAATTCTTTGGCACTCAGCTTTCTGTATAGTCCAACTCTCACATCCATACATGACTACTGGAAAAATCATGGCTTTTGACTAGACAGACCCTTGTTGGCAAAGTAATATCTCTGCTTCTTAATATGCTGCCTAGGTTTGTCATAGCTTTTCTTCCAAGGAGCAAACGTCTTTTAATTTCATGGCTGCAGTCACTGTTTGCAGTGATTTTGGAGTCCCCCAAAATAAATTCTGTCACTGTTTCCACTGTTTCCCCATCTATTTGCCATGAAGTGATGGGACTAGATGCCATGATCTTAGATCTGTCCCTATAGGTTTGCCTATTCTGTACATTGCATATAAATGGAAATGTATGATATGTGGATTTTTGTGCCTAGCTTTTCTCACTTAGCATGCCATTTCAAGGTTATATGTAACTATACCATACATCACTACTCTATTTTTTAATTTTTGTGTGTGTTTTGACAGTAATTTTCTGTGTTGCCTTTAAAAGACTGGACAAAATATACATAACATAAAACATGCCATTGTAACTATTTTTAAGTGTACAATTCAGGATTCAGGGATACTGAAAGCAATTACAGTGTTGTACAATCAACCACTATCCATTTCCAGAACTTTCTCATCATCCTGAATGGAAATTTTGTGCTTATTAAACAATAACTCCTCATTCTTCCCTCTCCTCCACAGCTCTTGGTAACCTCTCTTCTCCTTTCTGTCTCTATAGGTACCTGTATAGGTAGAATCATATAATATTTATCCTTTTGTGTCTGACAGATTTCACTTAATGTAATATTTCCAAGATTTAGCCATGTTGTATCATGTATCATAATTTCCTTTCATTTTTGGCAGAATAATATTCCATTGTGAGTATATAGTATGGCATTTTGTTTATCCATTTGTCTAATGATGGATACTTGGGTTGTTTCTAACTTTTGGTTATTGTGAATAATGTTGCTGTCAACAGTGGTGTACAAGTATCACTTCATTTCTTTTTCAGTTTGAATGATATTGCGCTGTATAGGTATACTGCATTTTGTTTATCTAATCACCATTGGGTTGTTTCTACTTTTTGGCTATATTTATGAATAATTTGCTATGACATTTGTGTACAAGAATTTGAACATCTGCAGTTCTCTTGAGTAAATACCTGGGAGTGGAATTGTGGGGTCATAGGGTAGTTTTATGTTCAACTCTTTGCTGCTGAGGAACTGCCAAACTGTTTTGCAGTGGCTGCATCATTTTACACTTTATCTTTTACACATTACTGTCATCAGTAATGTATGGGGGTTCCAATTTTTCTACATACTAGCAAAGACTTATTTTCCATTTTAAAAGCTATTGCATCTTAATAGATGTAAAGTGGTACCTCAGTATAAGTTAGATTTATATTTCCCTAATGACTAATGATGTTGAACTCTTTCCATGTGTTTATAGGCCATTAGTATATCTCCTTTGAAAAAATGTCTATGTAAATCCTTTTGCCTATTTTTTAAAATCAAGATTTAATTGATGTATAATATTGTGTAGGTTTAAATATACAGTGTTTTGATTTGATACCTTTGTATATTGCAATATGATTACAATTACAGCATTAGGTAACACCTGTATCACGTCATACAATTATTATTTCATTTTTTATGGGAAGAATAATTAAGATCTAGTCCCTTTGAAATCTATAATACAGTGTGTTTCCTATAATCACTGTGTTGTACAGCAGATCTTTAGGACTTATTTATCGTCTAGTGGCAAGTTTGTTCCCTAAAATAACATCTTCCCAGTTTCCCTACCCCTTTGACCCTGGTAACCACCATTCTATTCTCTATTTTTATGAGTACAGCTTTAAAAACATTCCACATATTGGTGACATCATACAGTATTTGTTTTTCTTTGTCTGAGAAAGACATTATTTAACATAATGCCCTCAAAGTCCATCTGTGTTGTCACAAATTCTTTTGCCCTTTTTTGACCTAGATTTTTGTGGGGTTTTTTTTTGCTGTCGATTGACAAAACTTAAAACTCTATCATATTGTCTGTTTCTGTCACTGTGGTTATTATTTTAATGGTTACTTGATAGTCTGAGTAAATGTATTATATTTTCATTTTCTTATTCCTTCATCTCTCAATCTTCCAATTAAACATCACTTCCAGACTGTACTTTCTTATTTTATCATGTTTCTATTTTGCACATATACTCACTCTCAAATTTGAGATATGTTCATACACCATTTTTCAAAGGCTCCTCTATAGGACACTTGCGCCAGGGTTACCCAGGTCAGTGTGTGTGTGTGTGTGTGTGTGTGTGTGTGTGTGTGTGTGCAGGGTGGGGGAATGTTGAAAACTGACATTTCTAGGCCTTGCTGTAAGCCTTTTATACTAGAATGTGTGGGGACATAGCTTGGCTTTATTTTTATTTTATTTTTTTGTGGGGACATTGCTTGTCTTTAAAAACAATGATGTATATTATTTGGAGAAATACTATATGTTTTTGATAAAGCTTCTTTTTCCCATTTATCCTATCTTAAAGATATTTCCATGTTGATGGTTAGCCAGCTATGTCATCACTTTCACGTCCATATTGTAGGACATTTAGATTATTTGTAGTTATTCATGGTTACAAACCATGTTGCTTGCTTCCTTGTAGAACATGTGTTTTTAAATACTTTACAGGTTATTTCTTTGGGAAAAATCCCTAGATATGCAATTTCTGATTAAAATATGTATTTTAAAAAGGATGTTGGTACTTGTTGCCAATTGTCCCTTAGAGGTGTTTTCCCAATTTGCATACACACTGGAAGTGTCTTGGTATCTGTTTCTGTTCCTCTGCACTCTTGATTTTCTTATGCCCAGTCTTATTATTCTCTTGCATTTTGATAATAAGCAGTAAATAGTTTCTCCTTGTTTTGATTAGTTGACTGTTATGTGAATTATCCCTTTTGTGACAGGTAAAACCATATTATTTTCTTCTGTTAGATTATTCACTTTTTCAGGATCAGATGTGTTTTTGAATCTTTTATTTCTTCATATTTGTCTCTATTGGATGCTTGTCTTGGGTAAGCACTCAATAAATTTTTATCTATTTGATTTGAATTCCCAGAAACAGCAGATTTTTCAACTTTCACTTCCAAATTCAGAACGTATTATATGACTGTTAATGTTTCAGTCCCAGTGACACACTGATTTTGACCATAGTCATAGTCCACCTTCACACAGTTCAAAAAGGACGATTAATTTAAATTAATTAAAATGTAGGATTAGTATTTGAACACAGGTTAAGGGAATTTTAATTGGCCAGAAAAAGAGAAAGGGAAAGAGTTATTTAATAAGGCTCAAGTCTATAAGTGGGTTTTACATAGTTGATAGAAGGAACTGACACTGCTTCTGGAAGAGTTTGAGCTGGACATAATAAAAACAATCCGAGTGTGTTTCTATTTTATTATGAGACAAAATAAATTCCCTAGTGTAGGGTAAGTGTTTTCTGAAAATCTGTCTCCTTCTTAATGGTCCAGTTGTAGCCTTTTAATGGAAAGGGAAACTTTGGAGGATAAGGACTGTGGCTTCTTCTTTTGTATTGTTTAAAGGCCAGCATCAAATTTAGGTTCTGGCCACTAGGAAGTGCCCCAGAATGTTCACTTATAAATGTTACTAAAACATCAGTGGTAATGTAATGGGATGGATAAAGTGGTGTTTTCCTGAATGTCTCTCAGGAAGAAAGGTAAATATGACAGGAAGCACTAAAACACTTGGAATGATGGAAGGTGGTGATAATGGGATATTTGTGGGCAACATGCTCCAATAATGAAAGATGTTGCTAAACTATTATCTAAGGAAGATGTATTCAGTTAGATACTTTCCAAGGAAGGTGGGTCCAATCTTCCTTTGCTGAGTGCTGAATCAGTTCAGTTTCGTCGCTCAGTCGTGTCCAACTCTTTGCAACTGGAGCTTGCTCAAACTCATGTCCATTGAGCTGGTGATGCCATCCGGCCATCTCATCCTTCTCCTTCTGCCTTCAGTCTTTCCCAGCATCAGGTTCTTTTCCAATGAATTAGTTCTTTGCATCCCATGGCCAAAGTATCAGAGCTTAAGCATCTGTCCTTCTGATGAATATTCAGGACTGATTTCCTTTAGGATGGACTGGTTTGATCTCCCTGCAGTCCAAGGGACTCTCAAGAATCTTCTCCAACACCACTGTTCAAAAGCATTGATTCTTCAGCACTCAGTCTTCTTTACAGTCCAACTCTCACATCCATACATGACTCTGGAAAAACCATAGCTTTGACTAGATGGATCTTTGTCAGTAAAGTAATATCTCTGCTTCTTAATATGCTGCCTAGGTTGGTCATAGTTTTTCTTCTAAGGACCAAGCATCTTTTAATTTCATGGCTGCAATCACCATCTGCAGTGATTTTGGAGCCCAAGAAAATAAACTCTGTCACTGTTTCCACTGTTTCCCCATTTATTTGCCATGAGGTGATGGGATTGCATGCCATGATCTTTGTTTTTGTGAATGTTGAGTTTAAAGCCAGCTTTTTCACTCTCCTCTTTCACCTTCATCAAGAAACTTTTTGGTTCCTCTTCACTTTCTTCCATAAGGGTGGTATTATTTGCATATCTGAGGTTATTGATATTTCTCATGGAAGTCTTGATTCTAGCTTGTGTTTTACCAAGCCTGGCATTTTTCATGATGCACTCCGCACATAAGTTAAATAAACAAGGTGACAGTATACAGCCTGACATACTCCTTTTCCAATTTGGAACCGTGTTGTTGTTCCTTGTCTGGTTCTAACTATGCTTCTTAACCTGCATACAGATCTGTCAGGAGGCAGGTAAGGTGGTCTGTTATTCCTATCTTTTAAGAATTTTCCACAGTGTTGTGATCCACACAGTCAAAGGCGTTAGCATAGTCTATGAAGCAGAAGTAGATATTTTCCTGGAACTCTCTTGCTTTTTCTATGATCCAGTGGATGTTGACAATTTGATCTCTGGTTCCTCTGCCTTTCCTAAATCCAGCTGGAACATCTGGAAGTTCACGGTTCATGTACTGTTGAAGACAAGCTTGGAGAAGCTGAGTAGGAAGCACAAGTTTAGGGCAAGAACTGAATTGTTTTGAGCAATAGAAGAGAATATATATCATCATAAGTCCTCCTTGTGGCCTTTTTCCAAGCTGAGGACAGCTTCTTCCCTATCAATGTACTGAGGTGGGATGGGGTATGATCTAGGAATGGAGAGTAAGTTGAGATGAGTGAGTGATACAGAATTCCTCTGTAGATATATATTGTATTTGAAATGCCTTTGACACATTCAAATAGATTTATCATGATTTGAGTTGTTACTCTTTCAGGAAAAATAAAATCTTTTGAACTGAAAGTATAGTAGCAGCTTTTCAAAGAAAATTTTTATGGGCCATTTTATTTTTTAATCTTAACTTTTCCAAAATGAAATTTTACTGATTTTTAAATTAAAATTTTATTTATTTTTGCTGTATTTATTAATTTATCTGTTTGGCTCTACTAGGTCTTATTTGCAACATGTAGGATCTTCTGTCTTCATTGTAGCATATGGTTGGTTTTTTTTTTTTTTTAATTTGCAGCTTGCAGAATCCTTCTAGTTGTGGCATGAGAACTCTTAGTTGTATCATGTGAGATCTAGTTCCCTCACCAGGGATTGAACCCCAGTCCCTGCATTGAGAGAATGGACCACTGGACCATCAGGAAAGTCCCTAAATTAGAAATTTGAATAAAATATGTAATACATGTACATGGGTAATTTATTATAATTCCTGCTGCATTATTATATTTTCATTTCAAGCAAGTACCTATATCACATAACTAGCCATTTACATTTTTTGGCTATGTAATGGGCAACATGGGACTGTGAACCTGCTATTGTTCCTATCTCTGTGTATTTCTCTCATAAACACTGTTCCAAGTTTGGTATGTTTGCTCTCTGATCATTTAGGAGCTGGACTTGTTTGCTTAACTGTAGGTTTTAATGGAGTCTTGAGAGGAAGAGAAGATAAGGGTATGCTCAATTTGCTATCTTTAACCTATTTCTTAATATTTTCTTGATAAGTTATAGTGCACAGTTTTAATAGTCAGGTCTTATAGAGTTATATGGACAAATAAAAAGATAATGAGAAACTAATATGTTGTGTGAGAGATTGCAAATTAGAAGATGTTTTATCTAGTTTTATACTCTATTAGAATACCTCAGTTATAAAACCACTGTCCAGTTTTATATTGTTGGCTCATTATTTGTAAATAATGTAGTAAGAAATAAGGCCATTAATTGTATCACTGATGGGCTCTGAAATTAAAGGTTATGTCTTTTTTTAAACCCTAAAGCATAGTGCATTTTTAATTAGAAGTTATATTGTTAATAAGTTTTTTAGAACACAAAGTGACTTCTTAGTTTGGGTGAAATTAGTAACGCAAGGTTTTTACTCATCAGGAAGATAAAGTCAACAGTGATTGTAAAAATTATGAGTTTTGAGATTTTATGACACTTTTCTAAAACTGTGTATCATTCAAATATATGTGTAAAGTTTTACTTAGAAATTTTTGAAGATTTCTCTAGAACTTCTAATAACATGTGTGAAGTCAGAGTGGGACTGTCACTCCAAGAGAGAGGAGAGAATAGAAGAAACAGGTGGGTTGGGGAAACCAATCAAATTAAATACTGAAAGGTTGTTGCTGAACCACAGAAGACGCTGGGATTTTTGACCTCCAGAGAAGAATTCAATCCGGGGGCCAGAGATGAGGCTTGATCACTCAGAGCTTTTATGTAATAGAGTTTTATTAAAGTATAAAAGGGATAGAGAAAGCTTCTGACATAGACATCAGAAGGGAGGAAGAAGAGTACCCCCTCACTTGTATTAGCAATGAAGTTATATACTTTTAATTAGTTATTACAGTGAATCAAAAGAATGTCCAGAGGTTATAAAGATCTTACTAGTCCCATTCCCATAATTTACATTTTAAGATAACAAGATTAGCCAAAAGGTTTTTTTCCAGAAACTGTCCTCAAATAGGATACATTATTGTTATATAATCCTAAGGAATGTAGAGGAAAAAAAGTTTGCCCTTTCCTCCTCCTTGAGAATTCCAGACCCCTCTCTCTTTGGGGACCCCCAGACTTCTTATCAACCTGCCTAGGAACTGACTCTCTCAATACTTTTGGGAGTTTAGCATTGAAGATTTTTTTGCCATTGGGTTTATGCATAAGAAATGTAATATTTTCCTTTTAGAGGTTTTCTTCCTTTTGTAGAATGTCAGGAGCAAGAATCTTAAAAGGAGGTGGACATTGTGAAAGTTGTCTTGCTGATTTTTGTTTTTGCTTTTTTTTAAAAATTTTTTTTACTGGGGTGAAAAAGACAAAACAAAGATTGGTCATTTTATTTATTTATTTTTTGCAGTGTCGAGTCTTCGTTGCTGGGCAGGCTCTAGTTGTGGTGAGCGAGGGCTACTCTTGGTTGCGGTGCCCGGGCTTCCACTTCTCTTGCTGTGAGCATGGGCCCTAGAGCACAGGCTCAGTAGTTGTGGTGCATGGGCTCAGTTGCTGCGCTGCATGTGGGGTCTTCCTGGACCAGGGATCAAATCTGTGTCTCCTGCATTGGCAGGCGGATTCTTTACCACTGAGCCACCAAGAAAGCCCCCAAATTAGCCATTTTAAAGTGAACAATTTAGTAGCATTTAGTGCTCTCACGGGGTAGTGCGACCATCACCACTTCATAGTTCCAAAACATGTTTATCATCCCCAAAGATGGCCCAATTTGATATGGGTACTTTTTCTAAAGCATAAACTGGTACACTGGCTTCAAAATTTGTTCTTAATCTATCAGCCACGATGGAAATAAGCCACATTATTATATTCTGACCATTCTGTTCCTTTAGAGCTTCACTTTATAGAGTTTATAGTTTTCTTATCATAAAAATCTCAAAAGTCTATTAATGTCCTTCCTTCCTATCATATTCTTTGCATCTAGTCATGTAGAAACTAAATCAGAACATCATATTCAAAAACTTAGAATACCATTTTATTTATTGTTTTTGTTTTAGGATATTTAGAAGTGTACTGCTATAGGACTTTGAAAATGCAGGCTGCCGAGTAGGCAAATCTCGTAAAGAATGGTTCATTTATCAAATAAGTTAATAGATCTGTAAATGTTTTTGCTTTTTTTTTTAACTAGCACATTTGCTCTCATTTGTCATATGCTGTAGGATGATCATCATTGTCTTCTATGATGGAGATTCTCCTTTGAACAGGGCTTAAAGTGGGTAGAGTTTTATGGAGAATAATTTCTGCCACCATTGTGGGGGGTAGAAGAGAAGGGAATAGGGAAAGTCAGAGAATGCTTTTATCTTTTCATTTTCTCCTAAAACTCTGTTTTTCAAAATTAGATATCTTGCCTTCAAAGTTTTGCCTTTCTTATTATCTAGTTATTTATTTTGTAAATGAGATTTAGAAATGAATAAGGAAGCTTCAAAGGAAGAAACGTTCTCTGTGGAAAGCAGATTCTCATCAGCTTTGGTTAGTCATGGGTAGCAGTTAAGCCAAATTTGTTGTTTTATTCTGTCAACCAAATATACAGCTAGTCTCTTTTTCCTGTTTTAGTGTGGAATAAAATACCACACAACAACAGGTATACCTAGTAAATCTATGTAACTATGGAGATTTATAAAAAAGCACAAAGTTTAATTATATTAATTATGGATAGTAAATAGAAAATAATAATCAAAATAGTATAATAAAATAAGTAAAATAAACTACATTAACAATTATGTATATAAATATATACATACATGTAATAATTATATGTAATTATTTAAAACAGTGTTTCTTTAAGTGTGGGTCCCAGACCAGCAGCATTAGCATCACCTAGGAACTTGTCAAAACTATAGTATCTACTGATTCAGAAACTCTAGGGGTGGGATCCAGCAAGCTCTGTTTTAATAAGCCCTCATGGTGGTTCTTTATTTTATTTATTTTTAAATTGTGTTTTAAAAGCATTATTTATTTGGCTGTGCCAGGTCATGGTTGCGGCATGCAAGATCTTTAGCTGTGGCATGCAAACTCTTAGTTGTGGCATGTGGGATCTAGTTCCCTGATCAAGAATTGAACCTGGGCTGTCTGCATTAGGAGCATGAAGTCTTAACCACTGGACCACCAGGTGGTTCTAATATAGGACTCACATTAAAATTTGGAAAGTGGAGAACTACTGTACTACGCCATGCAATGTGGGAAACCTGGATTAGATCCCTGGGTTGGGAAGATCCCCTGGAGAAGGGAAAGGCTTCCCACTCCAGTATTCTGGCCTGGAGAATTCCATGGGCTCTATAGTCGCAGGACTGAGCAATTTTCACTTTCACTTTCACCCTATTAGTCACTGATAGAGTGCCCTCCAGTGTTTTTGCCAAAACTGCATTGACAAATTACTGGGCTTGGCCTAGAAATCCTGATGTAAAGATGAAAATAAAAGAATTTTTTTTTTGTTTTCTAAAATTGTCCTCCCTCAATATTTCCTTAAGGATTTTTTTCCTATACATACTTTTACAAATTTTAGAAAATATGATCTATACAATTTGAAACTTTGGTCTTTTTTGGACTTACCATTATGTAATAAAAGTACTTTGTAAAAGTCATTAAAGTTCATAATTTCATTCTCTTTATTTTCCACATTTGTACTGTGGAAGGTTTAGAAATTGAGATGAGGGAGCAGTTCCTTGCTTACAATATTATTTTGTATATAATTACCAATATCTTCTCCTATTGTCAAAGAGGCATAGAAAAATTTGGTGAAACTGTAAAGCAGGCAATTGCTGGTGCATAAAAATGTTAATTTGTTACAATTTTGTGTTTTCCATTTCATGTCTTCTTTTGAGACCTCCTTTTAAGCTTGTATACTTCCTATGCCCTCAGTTTACTGACCCTTTTGCTGCTCATGTCTTTTGAATTCGTTTCTTCCATTAAATATTTTCACAGTCTTCCTCAGGTTCTATCTTAAAACCCTTAAAGGCAGGAATTTGGAGACTATAAGTAATTGAAAAGGTACTTGACCTACTCCTTGCCTTGGATCTCAGCATAGAGATGCTTGCTTACTTAAGCATAGGGATTGATGGAGGGCCTGTGGAACCAGACAAAACACCTGTGCATTTATTAGCTTTCTGTCTTTGGAAAATAAATACCTTTGAGCTTAGACTAGCTCATCTAACAAACTAACAATCTAACAGTATCTAATTGATAATTGTGAGCATTATATTACACTTAAATTATAATCTATAGATATGAGCATTACATTATATATAAAGTGCTAGGATAATGTCTGACATAAATTCTCAATAACTATTAGATATTACTATTAGAAGCACTATTAGTGTTTGTTTAACTCTAGAGCCATCTTTGTACAGTTGTTGAGATTCTTGGTTTTAGATCTTCATTTTTGTGACTAATAATGCTTACGTTATTTACATTTTATGTTAATGGAAAACTGGCTCTACTTTTTCCTACAATTATATTTAACCTTTAAAATTTAAATTTTTCTGGAAAAGGTGTTTTAAGAAGGCATTATCTCAGATTCCTATTTTCTTTTTCTTTTTTAAAACTAAAACTTATTAAAAACTCTCTCAGAGGAAGTTATCTTTGGTAAAGTAAGTTTATTTTTATTTTCATTATAATATTACATCTTTCCTAGAAATTTGCAGGGAAAAGCATATATTAGTGTACTATAACGGAGAAGGCAATGGCAACCCACTCCAGTACTCTTGCCTGGAAAATCCCGTGGATGGAGGAGCCTGGTAGGCTGCAGTCCACGGGGTCTCTAAAAGTCAGACACGACTGAATGACTTCACTTTCACTTTTCATTTTCATGCATTGGAGAAGGAAATGGCAACCCACTCCAGTGTTCTTGCGTGGAGAATCCCAGGGATGGAAGAGCCTGGTGGGCTGCCGTCTATGGGGTCACACAGAGTTGGATACGACTGAAGCGACTTAGCAGCAGCAGCAGCAGTGTACTATTAATTATAAGCTTATTTAATATTTTTTTGTAATCTGTGAATGTGCTTAGTTCTTAGGCATCATAACTTAAAATACTAACTGAAAAATAAAGGAAGCAAGATTAGGCTTTATTCTTATATTGTATGATTTTGGGGATTTTGGACAAATGTTTATTGATTCCAAGAAAGCTGTTTAGCGTGAGTTACTCATTTAAGTGATTATATTTATATTTATCTCTTCTCTCCATGTTCTGAGTGAGCAGTGTACAGTACTTTGGCCTATTACATTTATTCATTTACTTATCAACCTTTTATTGAGTGACTATTATGTGTTAGATACCATGCTTGATCCTAGGTGGATAAGCATGTGTAAGATCTGGTAGAGTTCATTTCTTTGTGGAGAAATATGTTAATGCATAATTTTGATGCAATATGCTGTTCTATAATAGAGGTATATAGAAAGAAGCATGTGGTTGGTACATTTAACTTGGCATTTAACTTAGTTGGGGAACAAGGATTGATAGTTGTATATGAGGCCAGGCAATTAATAAGACTTGTCAAAGAAAATGTTTGTCTGAACTGAGCCAAGTTTAGAGTGGTCCAGGCTGGTATATCTGAGGGAACAGACAGCAGAGTATAAAAGAAGCAACCAAGAAATGTAAAACTAAGGAAAGTTCTGTGAGATTTCCAGATATGAAATCAGTGAGTTGGTCAGTTAAGTAGCTCAGTCGAGTCCAACTCTTTGTGACCCTATGGACCGCAGCATGCCAGATTTGCCTGTCCATCACCAACTCCCAGAGCTTTCTCAAACTCATGTCCATTGAGTCAGTGATGCCATCCAACCATCTCATCCTCTGTTGTCCCCTTCTCCTCCTGCCTTTGATCCTTCCCAGCATCAGGGTCCCTTCCAATGAGTCAGTTCTTTGCATCAAGTGGCCAAAGTATTGGAGCTTCAGCTTCAACATCAGTCTTTCCAATGAATATTCAGGATTAATTTCCTTTAGGATTGACTGCTTTGATCTCCTTGCTGTCCAAGGGTCTCTCAAGAGTCTTCTCTAACACAACAATTCAAAAGCATCAATTTGTCGGTGCTCAGCTTTCTTTATGGTCCAACTCTCACATCGTACATGACTACTGGAAAAACCATAGCTTTGACTAGACAGATATGAGATCTGCTTGCAAAATTAATAGCGTTTCACTGTACCCATCACAGCCAATTAGAAAATATAGTAAAAATATCCATTCACCATGTAACAATATTTCTAATGCATCAAAAAATACACAAAATCTCTGTGGCAAAAACTGAAACCCCAAGACAAGATAAGCTGAATAAATAGAGTGATATCCCATGTTGGGGGCTTTCCAGGTGGCACTAGTGGTAAAGAACCCGCCTGTCAGTGCAGGTAGACTTAAGAGACATAGGTTGGATCCTTGGGTTGGAAAGAGCCCCTGGAGGAGGGCACAGCAAACCACTCCAGTAGTCTTGCCTGGAGAATCCCATGGATGGAGGAGCCTGGCAGGCTGCAGTTCATAGAGTTGTGCAGAGTTGGATACGACTGAAGCGACTTAGCATGCATGCACCCCCATGTTGGATGGAACATGTTAATAAATACGTCTATTCTCCCTTAATTAATGTATAAGCTAATTGCAATTCCAGTTTTTTTTAAAGAACTTGATACATCTATTATAAAATTTACATGGAATAATAAAGGTTCAAGAATAGCTAAGTTACCCTTAAAAAAGAAGAGCAAAGAGGGGGCATTTATCATACTAGATATTCAGTTCAGTCACTCAGTTATGTCTGACTCTTTGTGATCCCACGGACTGTAGCATGCCAGGCTTCCCTGTCCATCACCAACTCCCAGAGCTTGCTCAAACTCATGTCCACTGAGTCAGTGATGTCATCCAACCATCTCATCCTCTGTTGTCCCCCTCTCTTCCTGCCTTCAATCTTTCCCAGCATCCTTGGCATCAAGAGGCCAAAGTATTGGAGCTTCAGCTTCAGCATCAACCCTTCCAATGAATATTCAGGATTAATTTCCTTTAGGATTGACTGGTTTGATCTTCTTTCAGTCCAAGGGATTCTCAAGACTCTTCTCCAATGCCACAGTTCAAAAGCATCAATTCTTCGGTGCTCAGTCTTCTTTACAGTCCAACTCTCACATCCATATATGACTACTGGAAAACAGATATTAATACATATTAAAAAGCCTTAATATTATGCATTTACACAGCTGTAAAAAATATTTACCTATTTATTTGTGTGTGTCAGATCTTAGTTGCGCCACAGGGGATGTTTCTTGCAGCCTTTGGGCTCTCTAGTTGTGGCATGCTGGCTTATTTGCTTTGCAGCTTGTGGGATCTTAATTTCTTGACCAAGTACTGGATCTGCGTACTCTCCTTTGGAAGGCAGGCTCTTAATCCCCTGACGACCAGGGAAGTCCCAATTTTGTGCCTTTTGATAGTGATTTCACTATCTAAAATGACTCCCACATATGTATAGTGTTCAAGTGCTCTCTAGTGATCTTAAGTGCAAGGAGTCTGTGATGTGTTTTATGGAGAAGATATTTGTGTTACATAAGCTTTTTCAGACATGAATTATAGGGCTACTGGTCAAGAGTTCAATGTTTATGAATTAAGAATAAATTGCTTCTGATGCTACCCACACAGAGGTCCATATGGTGTTGTTCTGGATTTCCATCTTAACTTAAAGGGAAGCTTTCACAATGTCCAGAGCCCTTGATGTCCTGCAAATGAAGGAGGAGGATGTCCTGCAAATGAAGGAGGAGGATGTCCTGCAAATGAAGGAGGAGGATGTCCTCAAATTCCTTGCAGTAGGAACCCACTAGGTGGCACCAACTTTGACTTCCACATGGAACAGTACATCTACAAAAATGATGGCATCTAAATCATAACTCTGAAGAGAGCCTGGGAGAAGATTCTGTTGGCAGCTTGTGCATTGTTGCCATCGAAAACCCAGCTGATGTCGGTGTCATATGCTCTAGCACCACTGGCCAGAGAGCTTTGTTGAAGTTTGCTGCTGCCACTGCTGCCACTTCTGTTGTTGGCTGCTTCACTCCTGGAGCCTTCACTAACCAGATACATGCAGTGTTCCGGGAGCCATGATTTCTGGTGTTTACTGATCCCAGGGCTGACCACCAGCCTCACAGAAGCCTATGTTAACCTGCCTACCATTGCTTTGTGTAACACAGATTCTCCACTGCGATATGTGGATATTGCCATTCCATGTAACCACAGGGGGGCTCACTGAGTGGATGCAGTGAATGCAGTGGATGCTCACCTGGGAAGTTCTGCACATGCGTGGAACACCCACGGGAAGTCATGCCTCCTCTCTGCTTCTGTAGAGATCCTGAAGGGATTGAAAGGGAAGAGCAGGCAGCAGCTGAGAAGGTGTGAGTGAGGAGGAATTTCAGGGTAAATGGACGGCTTCAGTGCCAGAGTTCACTTCTCCTCACCCTGAGATATTGGACTGGTCGCAAGCTGTGCCGTGCCTTCTGTGCCTGCTCAGCAGTTCCCCACTGAGGAGTGGAGGGCTCAGCCTGCCTCTGCGCACTGGTCTGCAGCTCACACTGCTCAGGCCACGGAATGGGTAGAAACAGCCGCTGAGTGGTCTTAAACTGTTCTTTCTCAAACTCTTAAAATGGAAATTGGGTTGACGGAAGATAAACATTAAAAAAAAAAAAGAATATATTGAGTAAGATGCTTTTAACAGAAACACACATAAAACAAGAAGTAAGTATTGATCATAGTGGAAATATTGTGATCACAGACTCACAGTAACTGTATTTCTCCTAGGAGCAATGGTTCAGTAGTCACTAGTTCAGTGTTTATGGTGACTTTATAGCATAATTAATGCCAATCAACTGTATATGTATGTCCAGCATCTAGTCAAAAAATTAAAAAAACATACAAGGAGGTTTAGTAAAAAATAATTCACTATTAGGAAATGGCTAAATTGGTTTTGGAGGGCTGAAAATCAGGAATCCAGAGGAAATACAGGCACAGCTATCACCCTTGGGGGAACAAAGGCAAGAAGAGGCATTCTTAAAACCTTCAAGCTGGTCCAGTGGAGCCAGGACTCAGTTGTCTGAGGAGAGAGTACTGTCAGGATGAAGGATACAGACAGGCCATTTCTGGGACTGTGAAGGAGCTGGGTCTGAAACAGCTATTGCTGATTCAAGCAATGAAGAACTGTTGCTGGGCTGAGCTGTATGAACATCAAGGTAATAGGAAAAAGCAAATTCCACCTACTCTCTTGCCTTCGAGTGTCCTTGGAAGAAGCTAACAGAAAACCAGCTGGTGAAGGAGGGCGTGCTGAGTCCAGCTCCAGTATCACAAAGCAATGGTAGATTTGGAGCTGAGAGTACTAAAATTTTGGGTTTGTTGGTTACAGTAAGTAACACTGTCCTAAGTATTACTACAAGAGTGTTTGTTGCAGTGTTTTTCTTTTTAATTAATTAATTTATTTTTGGACCCATCAACCAGTATGTGGGATCTTAGTTCCATGACCAGCGATCAAACCTGCGCCCCATGAATTGAAAGCATGGAGTCTCAACCGCTGGACTGTCAAGGAAGTCTCCTGTTGCCGTGTTTTTTATTGAAGGGGTGTCTGTCACTATGAAAGTGTTGTTGTCGTTCAGTTGCTCAGCCTGTCTGACTCTTTGCAACCCCATGGACTGCAGCAGGTCAGGCTTCCCTGTTCTTCACCATAGGGTGTGGGGAAATGGACAGTCTTAAGGACTGGTTGGAGAGTGTTTTGATGGAAGCTTGCTGGAGAAAGAAGAGCGTGGTTTGTTCTTGTTCTAGAGACTGGCAAGTATTCTGGGTATTTGTGTGCTTTTACCACTGAAAGATAACCAATCAGAAAAGAAAAATTTCTTCTCCTTAGTATATTTATATGCTTTTATTTTGGAATTGGCATTTGGAAAGATAGGAAAATTGGGAGAAAGAAAAGTCTCTTGTCCTTAGAGTATATTAGACAGACAGATATTACTATTTAAAAGCAATATAATAAGTTAATATTTTTATTAGGTGAGTACATAGTTAAATGACTCATGTAGAGACTGTAGACCCATTGTCTTATCAAATATTATGTGCCCTGAGAGATAAAAAGTTTGAAAATAAATTGTAGTTGGAGTACAAATGATAAAATTTTATAAAAATAGAATATGACTAA
The DNA here is from genome assembly GCA_007570785.1 of Antilocapra americana. Lineage (NCBI taxonomy): Eukaryota > Metazoa > Chordata > Mammalia > Artiodactyla > Antilocapridae > Antilocapra > Antilocapra americana. The sequence goes on from ML663567.1 coordinate 2,549,893, forward strand.
TATGTATTACCTGTTTATGTTTATGGAAACCTCACTTGAGCACTAGCAGACCACAATGTACTGTATATTTAGAAACGTTCCCAAACTACACTTTAGAAGAATTTTTAATTGCTAAGAAGAGATTTATTGCATTTAGACATAAGGTTGGTCATAGTGGAAGCAGCTGATTTATATGCTAGAACAGGCACAGCCTTGGAATTTGGTGATTTATAGCATAAATCCTGGAAAAGTTATCAGGTTACCTCTTTAAAAGGGGTATGGAAAGAAAGAAGCTAAAAACTGGAGTGTTGGCCAAACTTCTGTAGCCGCTTCCCAAACATCTAGTCCTTTCAAGAGAATGCTGGGAAAGGGGAAGCCCTGATTTGCAGTGTTCAACAGTTTTTGTGCTGTGAATACTCTTAACCATGGCCATTTAAAGATTATCTGCATGAAGTCAGTAAATGCAGAATTGGGATTAGATGCTGGCAGTCAGTTCTCTCACCTGTAACTTCATCTCACTCCATAATAGGTGAAATGCCGTACGCAACTCACCAGCAATAGGCTCTTATTTCCATTTGGCCATTTAATGATCTGATTCAAGAGTATCATTCCAAGGACCTCCTTTCTAGGCCCACTTGATTCCAAGTGGCTTTAAACATTATAAACCAAGTATCAGCTATATCAGAAGCTTCTGGTTAGCCTCGCGCCTGATTCCCATCACGCCTGTGGAAGACAGTTCCTGGCAGGCCATAACACCCTCACATCGTCAGTGTCACACCTCACATCTCTCGCTGTCTGCAGTTCTCCAATACCACAGAGATGGGCGGGAACCCATTCCAAGCCTTGACTTGGATTCTCCTTGAAGGCAAACGCCTGAGATAGAGGCTTGTGTAGTAGTTTATTTAGATGGTGGCACCAGGGAGAAGGGATGAGAGACTGGGCAGGATGAGGAAAAGAGAAAAGAATCTTATAAACTTGCATTGTCAGAGTCACTACCGAGTCCAGCTGTGACTTGATGTGACCCAGAACCTTCTGAGGATTGTGTAAAATGCCCCTTAGAAGTCTCTACATGGGGGCCAACTGGAGGGAGCAGTTCTCCACCCTCACTGGTGGTGTCTTAATCCTGGACTCTCAGTCCTGGGAACTTCTCTGGATATGCACATACTGAGTGGGTTCCCGCCCATCTCTGTGGTATTGAGAAGCCCCACTGCAGACAGTGAGCGATGTGAGGTGTGACACTGACGATGTGAGGGTGTTACGGCCTGCCAGGAACTGTCTTCCACAGGCGTGATGGGAATCAGGGGTGAGGCTAACCAGAAGTTTCTGATATGGCTGATACTTGGTTTATCATGTTTTGAAAGGTGGATGAAACATTTATTCACAGTGAAGCTACTGTTTAGGATCATGAAATTAAATTGCTTGTCAGAGAACTGAAAAAATTTTGGGGGAAAATGTAGTTTTTTCTCCCTTCTCTTTCCTTTTCCTCAAGTAAAATTCTGGGTTATACAGTGTTTCTGTGTCATAATAAACCCATAGAAAGGATTTTAATCAAGTTCATAAACACTGAATATACATGAGCAAATGCATTCATCCATTTAATGAATACTTAAAGTTAGTTTTTTTTTGTATAATTTCTGACACATAAATTCCTAGTTTTCACATGGTAAGTGTTAATATTCTTGTATTTGACAATTTGAATTCTGAAAATAAAGCATTAAACTCTTATGTTTATATTATGAAAGGAGTAGCCCACCCAAACAAGGATCATTCATATCTAGGTGCCATATAGTAAAGTTTCTGCTTATTCAGCTGACTATTGGCAGTCAGTTAAGATACCTATTCCTAAGAATATGTGTATGAAGAGGGTTCTTACAGCTCAGGACATGATAAGTATTTGCAATGATTACTTGTGTAAATGCACAGATTACTTGGGAAGAACTAAAACTATATTATGTGAAGAATGCCTACTCCAAACTTTTTCACCCGTGTAGATTGTAATGTTTGCCATCTACAGCCTTAGTCAGATCCTATTTCCAAGTGAATCTACCTTGTAGCTGGAAGCCGGAATTTTAGTCCCATATCTGGTGTGCCTGGGTGAAGCCTGAGCAATTTTGTGTCCGTTGAATCATAGCCTTCTGTCTAACTTTCCATCATGCTCCGTTTAATCCAGGTGACTGGGTTTCTGCCCTGTGTGCTTGACTGCGGCTCTAACTCGTGCCTCAGGTTGGGTGTTTTTAGTTGAACCACCTGAACTAGGGCATTACCACCACCTATCGGAGAGTGACAGTGCTGGGTGGAGACTCCTGCTGCAGTGCCCCACTCTCTAAATTGTTGGTTCTTAGATATTGTAATTGGTCCTAATTAAATACAAGTTAACTGTATTTCATCAGGCCACCAAGCCACTTCGATTGGGCTCAGCTCTTTATTGTTGCTTGGTTCTTTCTCTTGTACTTGCTCACTGCTAAAATTGAAATAGAGCCTGCCTAAAATGCAAGATGAACTGTATACCATTTACTACGTAGTTAAAATGATTAAAAACAGTTACTACTTACTTGAAAACTTTATGTTGTTAAAATTTCTATTTCAACACCTGTATTATAAAATGAAGTCTCATATTATTTTAGATACCTAGGTTCAAGTAGCTTAAATTCCTACTGTCTTAGTGCCAGAAATCAGCCCCTGAATGTGTTTCTGGGTTATTTTTGAGTCATGCCCAGAGCTCTCTCAGTTGTGTTAGGAAGAGGTCCGTCATGTTTTCCTGTTTTGGATGCCTTGCCATGCTGCTGCGCTGCTGCTTTTGCTCCTGTTCTCCAGGTTGATATTCCTTCTAATTCAAGAAATAGACCCTTCCCTTAATTTTGTTTGGGATAGCATTTTAACTAAAGTTTATAGAAAGAGACAGGATAAGGAAAACACAGCACATCATAATTATGACAGTAACTGTGTCTATGCTCAGAATCCCATGGCCCTGAAAATGCTTTTGATTTTTTTCAAAGCTGCAAGAGCAAGTTGTTTTTAGAGCTATCAATACAAGATGCTCTGGTGTTTTAATATAGTCAAGGGACTGATAGGGTAGTTAATTAATAAAAGAAATGCCACCCAGTATGTCTGTGCTGGGAATTTTCATTAACAAGTTGAAAAAGAAGTAAAGTAATCAATGAACTAAAGCAGACATGATTGACTGTAATTACTGTGCTCATTAAGGTTATTGACTAATAGCAAGATGAGCTGTCAGAGTTGAGGCATGGCACTCTGAGAAAATTAATCAGAAGAACATTCATTTTAGCCCTTCTGTTTTTACCAAGGCAGTGAAGTTAATGTGTCAGTAGTTCAGAAATAGTTAAATCAAGATTTAAAATTTTAGCATCCACATATTCTGACTAGCATCTAAATACCATATTTGGGTTTACACAAAGTGAAACAGAGGGAGAGGGAGAAATTAAGTGGTAAGTATTTAAAGACAGCAAGTAAGACAACTGTAGTTTGTATCAGGGTAATAGCTATAAACATGGAGAGGCAATGGGTTTGAAGGATATTTGAGAAATAAAATTAATAGCATATCATTCTATCATGATGCTGACATCTTTCATTTCTGTATCAAGGCAAATATAACTCCCTCCAGGAAATTTTCTTGGTTACCTCCTCCTTCTAGAGCTATCTCTTCTTCCTTTGGAAGCCAATAGCTATTGATGCTTTATCTTGTATAGTTAATTTCATATGCCATGCTGTTAAGGACATTGCCAATGACCCTGGATTTATTCCAGTGGTGAAGACAGAAAAAGTAAACATATAAATAAGTATGCAAGGTTGTGATAAGTGACTAGGGGCAGTGAGATAAGTTAATCAGGTAATACCTCCCTAAGGGATTATATCAAAGATGAGAATGAGTCAGGCATGTAAATAGCTGGGAGAAAATGATTTCAGGCAAAAGAACAAGTGCAATGGCCCTAAGGGAATAAACTTGGATGCTTTCTGAACAGAAAGTGTAACTGAAGTCAGTGAACTAGGGGGAACAGTACTGTGAGTCCAGTGGGAGAGGTAGACAGGAGCCAGGTCATGAAGGGCCTTGTAGATTTGGTAAATAGTTTTCCTTTTGTGCTATGGATAATAGGAAGCCATTGGATAATTTTAAGCAGGAGAATAACATGAATTAAATTGTCTTATGAAATATCATTTAGATGCTATGTAGAAAATGGATTGCAAATACCTCAGAATACTTGGGGTAGGGGAGATAGAGACAGGTGGATGTATTCAAGATAACTTTTGGAAATAGGATTTATGGAAATTCTTGATGGTTGTAAAAGAAAAGAATGAATGAAGGGTGACTGCAGGGTTTTGGCTTAAGCAATTAGGTGATAGTGCCGATTACTAGAGTGTGAGTGATAGAAATAGGGTTTTTACACCCCTCCATTCCTTAATTTTTTTAAATTATAATTTTAAAATTGAGATATAATTGGCCTACAATACTATGTTAGTTCCAGGTGCACAACATATTGATTTGATATTTCTGTTATAAAATAATCACCATGAATGAGATATGTTTGAAAGGAAAAAATTAAGAACTCTTTTTTGGGTACAGAATAAATTTGAAATGTATGTCTGCTATCCAGATGTAGATAGCAGTTGGATATATGCCTCTGAGTTCATGAGAGAGGTCTGGGTTGGGGATACAAGTTTGAGAATGGTTAGCCTGTGAAGGTGTGATTGTTGAGTAAATCAGTTAGCTCAGTTCTTGCATTTCACTTTGCTCTGCTGCACCTCCCTTTCTCATTCCTTAATGACACATTGGTGGGTTCCATAATTTTCCTTCCATTTTCAGTGCTTGAAGGCCTGCTTAGTCCAGTTTGAAACCTTCAACTCATTGCAATTTAAATCTCATCTTCTCCCTTTCCTCCAGCACCGACAAGATGTCCTCTTGAGGGACTTGAAATGAGGAAGGGGTAAGATTGACTCCTGCTCTGATATCTTCTAGAGGAGATGAGTAGTTGGCCTAATTCCTCTAATTTTTCAAGTCCCCTAACTTTTCCTTTATTGTTGGGGCTGAGAGGGAAGCATAAAGCACTTTTCTTAACTGATTTTCAGTAAGCCCCAGAGTGAGATGTCTGCCCTCAGACACTGAAAATCCCTTAGCATGTAGTGTACACAGAAGGTTTCTTTTTCTTTCATTTTGAGCCTTAGTTGCCAATTCTGAGCAATAAGAAAAATTCCGATCAGCATCCTATTACAGATCTCATTTTTAAAACTGTCGGATTGGATGATGTAACCCCTGAGGTGAGTTATGGATTTGGCCACTTGGAAGTTGTGGATAGACTTTTAAATGGTTCTTCTGGCAGTGAAGTTGACAGAAGTCACATGGAGTGGGTTTGTAGAATAAATGAGAAGTGAAAACATAGGTATGGCAAGCAACTCAGGGAAGTGTTGTGATGAAGGCAGCAGAGAACTTGGGAAGAGCAGCTGGAGAGATCTGTGAGGTGAAGCTGATGTTTGTTTGTTCGATGTTTTAAAATTAGATAATGGCCTGCTTTTGTGCCGAGAAAAGTAGAGAAGGGGTTATAATGAAGTATATGAAATAACAATGAAGGAGCAGAGTCCTAAAGAAGGTAGAAGAAGAAGGGGTCCAGAGCAGAAGAGGAGAGATTAACCTTTGGTAGGAGCAAGAGTACAGCTTGAATTGTAATAAGAGAGAAGGCAGGACTCGAGTGGGTGGTTTTGTAGATTTGATGATGAGAAGGTAGGGTCTGTCTTCCAAGATGGCTTCTGTTTTTCTGAATGAGGCAGGAGAGTTGGTTAATAGCTAATAACAAGGTGGATAGAAAGGGTGAATGGGGAAAACATCTTTTTGCTAGAGTAAACAAATGTTGAAATAGGAGCAGATTCATTTAGATTCACCTAAAGCACACAACAAAACTGCCAGAACTATTTATCACTTATTTTTGGAATAAAATAACTTTAATTATCACAAACTGAAAGTATTCTTTATTTCAAATATCATCTTAAAAAGGTGTGACAGAGGTGAGGTGAGGTGAACAGCACAGAGGCTGTTTGGAATGCTGGAATGAGAACGAGGATTTTGGGTGGGATATTCCAACTTCCATCTTGTGTTTAAATTCCATCTAGGTGCCTCTCCTTAGTCAATAAAACAGGAATTGGAAAAAAAAAAGGTGTTATAGCTGTTCAGAAAATTACATATTTTTAAGTCTCAATCTGAAAGCCAATATTTTAAGGTGTCATATATAGAATAAAATGGATTCATGGTTCATGCAAAAGCTACTTTCATTTTTTAAGGGATTTTAATGTAAAGAAGAAACTGTATTCCATTCTGATTAAAGAACTGATTGTATCCTGAAAGGCTTATTTCCCAGGAGGGACTGCTGATAGGGAATGAATTGTTTTCTTTTTGGAGGCCTCCCTTTTGTTCCTCTAATCTAACTGGCCCCTAACACAGGGCTCTGCATGAAGGGGCTCCTCAGTGCATGTGGCTGAGTGAGTTTGTCTGGGGCCAGCCCTGATACCTAGAGCCAAAGACATCCTTGATTACCTCAGAAGGATTTCCATGATGGCTCTGATTTCTTCTTTTTTCTCTTTTTATCCTCTGTCCCTAACCTTTGTTTGCTTGCAGGAAGAATGTGAGCCAAAATTTTAAAGTTTTAAAAGTATAAAGAAAGAAAACAAGTAAATAGGGAAGGATAATAAATACTGAACAAGACTGGGCAAGGTGACAAGATGGAATTACTGTGAAAATCTGGAAGGGGGCCAGGGCACAAAATGCAGTGGCTGTGTAGTTTACAGGAACTATTTAGTGTTCAGCATGCTTCAGTGATCACCCAGAGAAAGCCAGATTTTTCCGGTTTTGTTTGCTACCCTATAGTTTTCTATGGAAATCTGACATAGGTGATCTGTGTTTTCTGTCACCCAACCGATATAAATATAGAGGACCGTGGGGCCTCAGCTCATCAAATCCGACGTGATTTGAATTGCTAGGAGGAGGACCTCTTGTGGCTATAGTGGGAAATACTTCAGCTAAAACCTATCTTGGAGGCTGCAGACATTTTTATGAGGGAATTAAAAAAAAAACACAACTTTATAGCGCTCTTTAAAATTATATTTCATTATTTATAATATTTAATTGCTTTGATTATACAAAGTAATATAATTGCATCTGTATTGCATCTCTGAGGAGTTCAATGTAATTTGAAGCATTTCAGATTTGATCCATGTAAAATCACATATCCCCTGAAAAGTACATAGAATAGGGGTTTCATCTCCATTTGCAGATGGAAAGCAGAGGTACAGAGCAGGTAAGTAACTTATCTGTGACTTTCAAGTAGGAGCAGGCTGGCTTATAATAGAATTTGGGTATCTAATCTTGGGCTCAATTCAACAGTCTGTATTTAGAAAACATTCATTATTAAAGCTCTAAAACAAAAACTTCTATTTTGCAAGTGAAAAGTGATTTCTTTATTCAAGAAAAGATGGATTGAGAGACATAAAACTTACTCTTTGTTTTCACTGTGAAAAGAGACTGTTCCTAGATTCTCCAGGGGGAAAAAGCTGCTTTAAAAAAAATCTGGGGAAGACAGTATGTTAGCAACTAAGAATCGTTAGAGAAATGTAATGTTAAGTTGTATGCACATTTTAAAGGAAGCTACATAAAAATAGTTATTTCACAGATTTCCCTAGAAATCATATAAAATGAGACTTCTTTCATAATTGATTCTCTGACAATTTGCAGAACTTGCTTTTTCCTCTCAGCTCCCTAATATTTGTTCTCAGAGTGCCTATAGAGCTAACAAATAAATGCCTATAAAAATTTTTGAATTCAGCCTTTTAAGAACAGGAATGCCAAAACTCAAATGAATAGTTCTATTTTAGGGATAGTTACCACCACCTAATACAGTCACTACTTTTATGACTTTGGAAGAAAGTCACAAAAGTGGTAATGCCTAAAAGAACATGGTACAAGTTCAGGTGGGGTGTCAAGGAATAGATGAAGTGATAAAGCATAAAGCAGGGATATGGAAGATTGTTCCAGTGAATGTTGATGGTGAGGAGATTAAAAAGGGAAAGAGGAAATATATAAAAGAATAGCCGGAGGAAAAAGAAATTTTGTTGGAAAAGATTTTTTTTTTTTTTTTTTTTGGTGACTTTAATAATGGTTTCACCTGTGGAGCTTTTGGTAAGTCTTCACTTACATTCTTTACTAATAATTACATGGGTCTAAATAAACAAGAAGCACAGAGCATGATGCTTGGTAAGGTTTCAGAGGAAAAAAAACTATCTCAGATGTGACACAGAATTTTACGGTATGGAAGACATTGCATTTTACATAATTGATTTTTTGATGTGTGGATTTCCTGGATTTTCCTATTAACCCTGCTTTATCATTTTTCACTCTCGATGATTCCAGCATTCAGCTTTAATTAGGTGTAAGAGGTCCTTGTTTTAGAAAGATACTAGAGAAATGCAGATCCTATGTATTTAGAGCTTCCTGACAGCTCTGTTTGTAGATCTCTGGGTAAAGTATGTGTCTGGCCTTTTTCAACAAAGTATTTTCAGTAACAACTTGTCAGTGAGGTCAGTGACTAGCAGTTCAGGATTAGATACCACCCACCCTGGTTTGTAACCTCCCCCTTCTTTCTCATCCTGGGTGAATGACGCTCAGCTGAAGTGACTGCCCCACTGTCACTGCCTCTCAGTTTGGTACTCTGCAACTCTGGGACTAACCAAGAAGTCTTCTTTTTTTCCTCCCCCAAACTCTTTTTGGAAAATTTCCTACAAGAGCCGAATTTTAAACACATTTACTCTATAGGAAGCAACAGAAAGGTAAGAGTCAAGTTGTAAAAAGAGGAGCTGGACTTCAGCGCATTCTTGTTTCTGCGTTGAAATTGCTCTGCCTTAGTTATATGTTGTAGGTTTAAAGTGTGGGGTTTCTTTCTGAATCAAAGAATATCACACTATTATATAAAGTGGGAATGTTTTGGCTAGTTATGTTGAGAAATATAGGCTTTCACGCTAAGTTTAAAGTTATAAATAACTTTCAAACTAGTGCCAGGGGAAGCTAGTAGCCAAGGTCGTGCTTTGCATTCAGAGAGTTTCTGGCTATAAAAAGCTGATTGGGATCCAGTGCAGGAAAAGATAAGATATGGCCTGGATACTTGTGCCTTGGCATGGGGCTGGGGCAAAATCTTTGAAGGGATTTACTTTCAACCCAAAACTTGTTCACAGTAATGAAAGATGTTTAAAATGAGATAGTAGCAAAAGCCTTAATTTTTGAATTTAATATTTGCCTTATATACTTGTTTAATAATTGTTGATAATATTAGGAAATAGAGGAGTCTCTCAGAACTATTTTTACTGCCATATATAATCAAATGAAAATCACACTAGATGAGATGAATATTGGAAATAGTCATCAGTCATGTAAAGAGAAGGTTAGTATCTGACTGGCTTGGGTGACTGCAAGCAGTTGCTCTCAGTTGCACTGAAAACAAAACTGGAGAGAAGTACAAATGGAAACAAGAAGAAATTTAGGTTCGGCATCAGGAAGTACATGTTTTGAGTCATGGATACACACCACTAAGACAGCTGCAACATATCTGATGATGTAAGAGAGCCAATGATTTGCTTAAAACATACAGGTGGGAAAAATAGGATTTCAAATTAACTTTGGCCTTGGGTTTATGGCTAGATTTTTTTAGACAGACTAAAATGTCAACATACTGAGAACAATTGTGGTTTGGAGATACAGATTATCAGTAGTCAAATTCAAATGGCGTATTTGGATGAACTATTAAAATGTTGTTATCCACTATAAAAAAATTACCTTAGTAGTGGCATAGGACAATTTGTCAAATGAAGCCCAAAATACCAACAGCATATATACAGCTATTTCCATTTGTTGTGTCCTATACGTAATCTGTGTCTCTCTTCTTAACTGAGTGAAATACTGGGATTTTTATAGTAAAATTTATTTTTCTTTTCATTATAAAAGTGATATGAGTTCATTGTAGGGATTTTAAAAGCTGTCTGTGCTTTTTATCTGTAATCTCATTGATACATTTTCTTTTAGCCTTTTTTCTCTGCACAACTTTAAAATGAATTGAAGTAATACTGTGGATAAAATTTGGAACTTTGCTTTTTAGTTAACCTTTATGAAAACATTTTCCATATAATATTACCTAATCTACATAAATGTTATTTTAGATTGCTAACATTCTTCTAAGTGAATAGATATAATTTTATTAATCATTGTCAAACATCTAGGTGCTATGGTATGTGTGTTTGTGTATTTACTTATTTTAAAGGTCATTTCCCTAAGCTCTGTTTTTAAGTGTAGACTTGTCAGATTAGAGAAAATTAGAGTTGAAGGCAAAGATTATGATTTTTAAGAAGATGGCTTTTACTGGTTTTCTTTTAAGGTTTTGTATAATTCCTTATCTACCAAATGAAATATTTATTGATTGTCTGTGAGATGCAAAACATAGTTATCAGACACAGAGATAGCAATATATTTAGTATTTGGAAGGATCTTCTCTAGTTACAAAATTTCTCTTTATGAACTTTCACAGGTATCAACAAAACTACATGTTGAAAATTCTTCATCTCTGCCCGAAACCAATAGATGGTATTATTATTGACTGCTTACATTATTTTGGAATTTAAAATAACAGAATTTATAAATAACTTTTGTAGAGGATTATCTACCTGTTGTTTTGTATGAATTTTATGATCTGTGACAAAGAAATAGAATTGGGAAGAACAAATGTTTTATAATAGAAGTCTGTGGAAATTAGAATTATTTGAAGACAGTTTAGGCAGCAAAGTGTTAAGAAAAAGTATAGAAGGCACATGTTAAAACAGAGTTTCAGTTTTTGGATTTTCTGCTTATGGAAACATGAGAATGGAGTAAGGCATGGGTAGGGTGGGAGTTAGGGAAGATATGAAATTTTAATTCTGTTTTTGGTGTTGAATTTTAGAATTATGGTTATAGAAATAGAATATATTAAAGTAAAAAGCCAAAAAATTGGTAATAAATAAAACTATATGATTTTCAGAGGTAGTGGCTGACATAGAGACGTCAAAATGGAAAGAGTAGAGGTATCAGTATTTGGTGGGAGGTGAGGTATATGGTTGTAAATTTTTAAAGAACATATTTTGCCTGGATCACCTTTTTTTAATTGTAGAATTTTATTTTTACAGTGATATTTAAAGAAAAATCAGCTATGAAGGTATGGGAGTTCCATTCTTTATTCACTCTGAACTTCTGATAGCATGTTTCTATTTTTTCTTTGGAATAGGAGGGATTAAGACTTAAGTAGAGAAGTTGGCAGACCAATCTTGCCTGAAGAGAAACTATGTGCTTCGTAATGAAGACTTAAAAATAGTGTTTATTTATGGATCATTGGCTCATGGGAATGTTACTCTAGAGACTCAAAAAGAATGATTTTCTAAATCTTGTTTTGATACTGGATTTTAAGTGACATGATACTGTGGGGTGGAACTCCAGAGTTTTGCCAAATTGCAGACCTAATGGAAAGTGACAGATAACTGAGACTATAGAATTTTTGGAAATGAACATGACTGTTAGCTGTTGCACCTGATTTTCTCATGCTTAATTACTATTTTTAACTATATTATTGCTGTCTGGTACACAGCCAGTAATCTGCTACCAATTTAATCATTAACTTCCAGGATATGAGAAGTGACTAAATTCTTATGTGCAAAATAGTAAATTAGGTCAAATTTATTTGGGACCCTCACTCCCTTGCCTCTTTTTCCTGCTTTTCATTATCCTAACTTGTATGCTTGTGCTGCTTCGTGTCCCTCCATTAATGGTGAAAAACATTTGATGGAGAAGGCAATGTTTAGTACAAAAACCTTTAAGTATTGGAACTGGAAGACTTTAGCCCCTATTTTATATTAGCAGCATTCAAAATGTGATCAGCAGTTCTCAGTCTATTACTGGTTCATGAAAGGAGACTATACAAGCATTTATCTTCTTTGCTTATATGCATACGGAATAGAGAATTGGGATGGAGGTGTACTATTAACTAGATAATAAGTGAATTACCAGGTCTCAGCTGATGAGTCTTCTGGAGATAGTATCAATTCAGAGAGGCCCTGGGTTAGCTCATTGAGAAAACAGAATGGCAGAGAAGTAGGATTCCTCAAAGGGCTATTTTGGCTCTACTCGAGCATTGGCCTTGGAATTATTCGCTCTTTCTAGATGACTTGTGTACCAGATATTACTGTTAGTGCTGGAGATAGATACTAGTGAACCAAATTAAAGCCCTGCCCTTAGGGGTTTTCTTTCTAGTATTTGTATTTTTGTGGATAGGGATGAAGATGAAGGGAGAGTGAGAAATAAAACCTACTTCTCTGTGATTCTCCAGAAGTACCAGGGTCTGTCTTAGTCCAGGACTGGAGTTAATAGATTATGTTTCCATGGAAATTTGCAGGATTAATTAGCTTTTATGTTAGAATCAGCAGTTCCCCTTCCAATATGGGTTAACAAAGAAATCCTAGTTTTGAGAATCAAATAATCAATGATATGCATTGCTGGTTCCCTATCGCATGGATACATGCGATATCCATGTACTCTGCTCTCGCTAACTTATAGAACCCTGTTTTAGATCAAGAAAAAAAGGCTTTATGCTGCATCTTGTGTCCCTCTCTGCTTTCCCTGAATTAGGATAATTACATTTAGTTAAGATAGATGCATAATAAGCAACAGTTAGAACTGGACATGGAACAACAGATTGGTTCCAAATAGGAAAAAGAGTACGTCAAGGTTGTATATTGTCACTCTGCTTATTTAACTTATATGCAGAGTACATCATGAGAAACGCTGGACTGGAAGAAGCACAAGCTGGAATCAAGATTGCCAGGAGAAATATCAATAGCCTCAGATATGCAGACAACACCACCCTTATGGCAGAAAGTGAAGAGGAACTAAAAAGCCTCTTGATGACAATCAAAGAGGAGAGTGAAAAAGTTGGCTTAGGGCTCAACATTCAGAAAACTAAGATCATGACATCTGGTCCCATCACTTCATGGCAAATAGATGGGGAAACATCTGGTCCCATCACTTCATGGCAAATAGATGGGGAAACAGTGGAAACAGTGGGTGACTTTATTTTCTTGGGCTCCAAAGTCACTGCAGATGGTAACTGCAGCCATGAAATTAAAAGACGCTTACTCCTTGGAAGGAAAGTTATGACCAACCTAGATAATATATTGAAAAGCAGAGACATTACTTTGCCAACAAAGGTCTGTCTAGTCAAGGCTATGGTTTTTCCAGTGGTTGTGTATGGATGTGAGAGTTGGACGATAAAGAAAGCTGAGCACCGAAGAACTGATGCTTTTGAGCTGTGGTGTTGGAGAAGACTCTTGAGAATCACTTGGACTGCAAGGAGATCCAACCAGTCCATTCTAAAGGAGATCAGTCCTGGTTGTTCATTGGAAGGACTGATGTTGAAGCTGAAACTCCAATACTTTGGCCACCTCATGCGAAGGGTTGACTCACTGGAAAAGACCCTAATGCTGGGAAAGATTGGGGGCAGGAGGATAAGGGGACGACAGAGGATGAGATGGCTGGATGGCATCATCGACTTGATGAACATGGGTTTGGGAGGACTCCAGGAGTTGGTGATGGACAGGGAGGCCTGGTGTGCTGCGATTCATGGGGTCACAAAAAGTCAGACACTCAGTCGTGAACTGAACTGAACTGAACTGAACTGAAGTGAGTCCAAGATAGTGGAAGATTTGGCTTCTAGTGGACCTTGAGCTTCATTATATGCTCATTGTCATATATTAGCATGCTAAATGGCACACCCACAAGCACCATGACAGTTCTGAGGCTCACCATAAAAGTAAAAAAGTGGATGGTGGCCCAGTTCCTGGAAATTCCCACTCTTTCCCTGAATATTATAGTTGAAATAATTCACTGACTCATTAGCCTATGAGATTACCCAGCCCATAAAAGTTAACTACCCTGTATTTTGAGATGGCCCACACTCTGTCTGTGGAGTTATTTCTCTCAAAGCCATTCTTGCCTTTTGAGGTGGACTGTATTCTGTCTATGGAACATGCATCTCTCAATAAATTCGCTTCTTACTTACCACTTTGTCTCTTACTGAATTCTTTCTGCAATGAGACATAAAGAGCCTGACCTTCATTTTTAAATTTATTTTATTTAAAAAAATTTTGGCTGCACTGTCTTTGTTGCCTCTCAAGGGCTTCTTGTTGGGTGCACAGACTAATCTTTATTTCACTAGAAGGAGGATCCTTAACCACTGGATCATCAGGGAAGTCCCAAACCTGAGCTTCCTTATGTACTGAGACCATATATGCTTTCAGTTAAAGACTGTAGGTTCAGGTCCTTATTTGGATTTAGGTTGGGTTAGAGTCCTGGCATGTGTTTCAAGTTCCATCTGAGTTGCACAGTTTCATATGGATGTAGCATAATATATTTAGCTCATTCTATAATGATGAATATGTTTGTTGCTTTCCATATATATTTTTTATGTTGCTATGCCGCAATGAACATCCCTGTTCACATATCTTGATGTAATTTTATGAATATATCTTTAGGATAAATTCATTACATAGAATTTCTGTGTCAAAAGGAATGTTCATTTTACAATTTAATAAGTATTCCCTTTAATTGGAAATATCAACTGAAGGTTAAAGGGTACAGAGTATACATAATTTAAAATTTGAGAGCTGTTATCATATTTTTCTTCAGGAAGTTCATATCAGTTTTTACCCCCACAAACAGTATATGTTGAAAGCTTACGTCCCTAACTCTTACCACTGTTGAAAATGATCTGTCAGTGATAGGTGAAAATTATGTCTTGTTCTTTTGATTTGCATTTAATTAATAGTAAGGTTGAGAAATTTCTAAATATTAGCCCATTGTATTTCTTTTTTACACAAATTGCCATTCCATATTTTTTGCTCTTCTTTTCTTTTCCAGTTTTACTGAGATATAATTATTATACATCACTGTATGTTTAAAAGGTCCAGCATAATAGTTGGATTTACATGTATAGTTGACCCTTGAAGAACATGAATTTAATGACACAGGTCCACTTATAAGCAAAATTTTTTTCAGTAGTAAATAGTATTGTATTACATGATCTGTGGTTGGTTGACTCTTCAGATGTAGAACTGAAGATGTGGAAGAACTGTGAATATGAACAGTAACTCTAAACTATATGTGGAGTTTTGACTGTTAGGAGGGTTGGTGTTCCTAATCTCTATGTTGTTCAAGAATCACCTGTATTGTAAAATGATTACTGTGATAAATTTAGTTAGCATCCATTGTTTTGTATAGACACAATAAAAAGAAAAGGAAAAAAAGAAACTAAATATTTTTTTAGTTAAGTAAACTCTTAAGGTTTACTCTCTTAACTTTCATGAATGTCATACAGCAGTGTTAACTATAATCATGTTGTACATTACACTCCCAAGGACTTATTTATTTTAAAACTGGAAATTTGTTCCTTTTCCACCAAAGTTTGTTACTTTCCTCCAATTCTCCTTCCTGCAACTGCAGTGCCTCATCTCTGGTAAGCACAAATATGATCTCTTTTTGCATGACTTTTTTTTTATAAGATTCCCCATATGAATGAGATTTTACAATATTTTCCTTTCCTCTGTCTGTCTTATTTCACCAAGCAAGTTCACCCAAGCTTCATCCTCAAGTTCCATTCATGTTTATATAAATGGCAGGATTTCCTCATTTTTTAATGGATGAATAATATTTTATTATACTATATATATATATATACCACAACTTCTTTATCTGAGCATCAGTCCGTAGACACTAAAGTTGTTTCCATGTCTTAGCTATTATAAATAATACTGCTATGAATATGGGGGTGCAGATATCTTTTTGAGTTAGTGTTTTGTTTCTTTTGAATATATTCCCAGAAGTAGAATTACTGGATTGTATAGTAGTTCTATTTGTAACTTTTGCGGAACCACCATACTGTTTTTCACGGTGGCTGCACCAGCTTACAATCTCACCAAAATAGTGCACAAGGGTTCCCTTTTCTCCACATCCTTGCCAACACACATTATCTGTTGTCTTTTTGATTATGGCCATTCTATGGTATGAGGTGATATCCCATTGCAGTTTTGATTTGCATTTCCTTAATGACTAGTGATGTTGAACATCTTTCAGTGTACCTGTGGACCATTTGTATGTATATAGTCTTTAGAAAAATGTGTGTTTCCAATCTTTTGCCCACTTTTAGTTGCTGTTTTTTTTTTCTATTGAATTGAATAAGTTCTTTCTTTATTTTGGATATTAATCCCTTATTGAATATATGATTTGCAAGTATTTTTCCCTATTCTGTAGGTTTTCTTTTCACTTTGTTAATTGTTTATTTTGCTGTGCAGAAGCTTTTTAGTTTGATGTATTCCCAATTATTTATTTTTGCTTTTGTTTCCATTGCCTGAGGAAACAAACAAAAATACTACTAAGACCTATGTCAAAAGTATGCCATGCTTACTGCATATGGTTTCTTCTAGAAGTTTTATGGTGTTAGTCCTTACATTTAAGTCTTCTATTTCAGGTTAATTTTTGTGAGTGGTGTAAGGTAGAGGTCTAGTTTTATTCTTTTTTATTTTATTTTATTTTTTTACGATTTATTTATTTATTTTTTCCCTTTATATTATTGTGTTTGTTTTGCCATACATTGATATGAATCTGCCATGGGTATACATGTGTTCCCCTTCCAGAATCCCCCTCCCACCTCCCTCCCAATGCTGGAGAGGATGTAGAGAAAAGGGTACCTTCTTACACTGTTGGTGGGAATGCAAACTAGTACAGCCACTATGGAAAACAGTGTGGAGATTCCTTAAAAAATTGGAAATAGAACTGCTATATGACCCAGCAATCCCACTGCTGGGCATACACACTGAGGAAACCAGAATTGAAAGAGACACGTGTACCCCAATGTTCATCGCTGCACTGTTTAAATAGCCAGGACATGGAAGCAACCTAAATGTCCATCAACAGATGAATGGATAAGAAAGCTGTGGTAGTTTTATTCTTTTACATGTGAATATCCAATTTTTCTAACACCATTTATTGAAGAGACTCTTATCCATTGAATATTCTTGGCTCCCTTGTCAAATATTAGTTGACTTTATACTTAGGTTTACTTTTGGTCTCTCTATTCTGTTCCACTGGTCTATTTGTCATTTTTGTGCCAGTATCATACTGTTTTGATTGCTATAGCTGTATGGTAAACTTGAAATCAGGTTTCTTCCTTTGTTGTTTTTTCTCAGGATGACTTTGGCTATTCTAGGTCTTCTGTGGTCCTATATAAACTTCAGAATTTTTTTCTACTTCTGAAAAAATGCCATTGAAATCCTGATAAAAATTTCATTGAATCTATAGGTGGTTTTTGGTCAGTCTAGAGACTGACATTTTAACAATAATAATTCTTGTAATCCATGAACATTGGATAGTTTTCCATCTATTTTTGTCTTCTTAAATTTTTTTCATCAATGTTTTCAGAGTAAAGATCTTTAACCTTCTTGGTTAAGTTTATTCCCAAGTACTTTAATGTTTTTCATGCTATTTCAAATGGAATTTTTTTCCTTTTTTTTTCAGATAATTCATTGTTAGTGTATAGAAATGCTACTGATTTCTGTATGTTAATTTTGTATCCTGCAACTTTATGGAATTTGTTGATTAGAATTAGTTTTTACAGCTTTTCAGTAGAGTCTTTAAGATTTTCTATATATAAAATTATATCATCTGTAAATAGTGACAGTTTTACTTTTTCCTTTCCAAATCTGATGTCTTTTATTCTTTTTTTGGTGTGTATGTGATTGCTCTGGCAAGGAGATCCAGTACTTATGTTTTTTTTTTTGTTGCCCCGTAGTAAATTAAGCAAATTAGTTTTTTTGTTTGCTAAATGTGTTGCAAGTATTTTCCTCCAATTTTTTGTTTGTTTTACTTTTATGTTTTATTTGAAAATCATACATAAAATATTTTTGTGTTCAGTGTTTAAAACCTCTTCCTTTATGGTTTCTGAATTTTGTCTTTGGTTAGAAAGGACTTTCTACTTCAATTATTATACATAAATATATTATGTATAAATTCACTCATATTATCTTTCAGAATTTATAACTTTTGCTATATCTGGAATTGATTTTGAGCAAAGAAATGAGTGTTAGAGTCAGCTGAATGTTATTTTTTTTTCTAAATGTTTATTTAGTTGATCTAATATGATTTATGTAAGAGTCACTCTTTCCTGCTAATTAAAAATCTTTATCATAAGATAAAGAGTCTGTGTTTCACTCTTCCTCTGTTGTGGCAATATTCTTTTTGAAAAAATTTTTTATCTTACATTGAGTATAGTTGATTTACAGTGTTGTCTTAATTTCAGGTGTATAGCAAAGTTATATATATATATGTATATGTATATATATATTCATTCTTTTTCAGATTCTTTTCTCATATAGGTTATTACAGAATATTGAGTAGAGTTCCCAATGCTATACAGTAGTTCTTGTTGGTTTTCTGTTTTATAGTAGTGTGTATATGTTAATCCAAAGCTCTTGATTTATCCCACCTTCCCTTTCCCCTTGTAACCATAAGTTTTTCTGGTAATGTTTTTATCTAATTTCTTTGTAATCTCTACTTTCCCCACCTTTTGTTTTCTTATTTACTTATTATAAAAAATTTTTTTTTCATTGAAGATGACTTACAATATTGTGTTAGTTTCAGGTGTGTAGCAAAATGATTCAGTTCTTTTTCAACTTATATTTCATTATAGATTATTATAAGATATTGAATATAATTTCCTGTGCTAAATAGTAAGTCCTTGTTGCTTATTTATTTTGTTTATTGGAGTTTGTATCTGTTAATCACATACTCCTTATTTGATTCTCTTTCCCTCCCTGTTCCTTTTGGTAACTATGTTTGTTTTCTATGTCTATGAGTTTGTTTCTGTTTTTATATATGAATTCACTTGTATTATTATTATTTTTAAAAATTATTTATTTTTGGTTGCACTGGGTTTTCATTGCTGCATGTGAACTTTCCCTAGATGTGGCAATGTTATTTGGTGGCTACTTGGATTATTTCCATGTCTTGGTTATTATAAATAATGATGCCATGAACATTGGGGTGCATGTGTGTTTTCAAAGTAGAGTTCAATTTTTTTCTTCATTTATATCCAGAAGTGTGATCATTGGATCATATAATAGCTCTAGTTTCATTTTTTTGAGGAACTTCTCTACTGTTTCCCATAGTGGCTGCACTGATTTAACATTCCCACCAACAGTGTGGGAGGGTTCTCTTTTCTTCACATCAGCATTTACTTGTAGATTTTTCAGTGGTAGTCATTCTGACTGGTGTGAGGTGTTAACGTCATTGTGTTTTTGATTTACATTTCTTTAATAATTAACAATGTTAAGCATCTTTCCATGTGCCTTTTGGCTATCTGCGTTTTTGGAAAAGCATCTACTTAGGTCTTCTGCCCATTTGTTGACTGAGACATTTATTTTTTTTTCAATTTTGAGTTGTATGAGCTCTTTGTGTATTTTGGATATTAACGCCTTGTTGGTCACATTGTTGGCAAGTATTTCCTCCCATTTCCTACATTGTCTTTTTGTTTTATTGATGATTTTCTTTGCTGTGCAAAAACTCTGAAGTTTGATTAGGCCCCATTTGTTTGTTTTTGCTTTTATTTCTGTTTGCTTTGGGAGATGAATCTAAGAAAATATTGCTATAATTTATGTCAGAGAATGTTTCCCCCTATGTTCTTATTTAGGGGTTTTATGGTGTCATTTCTTATATTTATCTCTTTAAACCATTTTGAGTTTGTTTTTGTATGTGGTGTGAGTTTTCTAATTTCATTGATTTATATATAGCTGTTCAGCTTTCCTTACACCCAACACTTGTTGAAGAGACTTTCTTTTTTCCATTGTATATTCTTGCCTCCTTTGTAGTATAGTAATTGACTGTAGGTACATGGGTTTATTTCTGGGCTCTCTATTCTAGTTCATTGATCTGTAAGTCTGTTTTTGTGCCAGTACCACACTGTTTTGATTACTGTAGCTTTATAGTATAGTCTGAAGTCTGGTTATACTTCCAGCTCTGTTCTTTTTCCTTAGGATTGCTTTGGCAATTCTGAGTCTTCTGTGATTCTATATATATTGTAGAACTTTGTTGGGAGAGAATAATTTTGATTTTTTAAAATCATTTTATTTATTAATTTTTATTTATGGCTATGCTGAGTCTTTATTGCTGGGTATGGCCTTTCTCTAGTTGTGGTATATGGACTTCTCATGGCAGTGGCTTCTCTTATTACAGAGCATGGGCTCTAGGGCACACAGCCTTCAGGATTTGTGGCACATGGGCTCAGTAGTTTCAGCTCCTGGGCTCTAGAACACAGGCACAGTAGGTTCTATTGTGGCACCCTGGCTTAGTTGTTCTGTGGCCTGTAGGATCTTCCTGGATCAGGGATCGAACCTATGTCTCTTGCATTGGCAGGTGGATTCTTTACTACTGAGCCACTATGGAAGCCCTATATTGTAGGATTATCTGTTCTAGCTCTGTGAAAAATGTCATTGGTAATTTGATAGGAATTGCATTAAATGTGTAGATTGTTTGGGTAGTATGACCAATTTAGCAATATTAATTATTCTAATCCAGGAGCATGGAATATCTTTCCATGTGGTTGAATTTTCTTTAATTTCCCTTATCAATGTTTTATAGTTTTCAGCTTATGTGTCTTTCACCTCCTTTAAGTTTATTCCTAGGTATTTTATTTTTTTGATGTGATATTAAAGGAATTATTTTTCCATTATTAGTGTAAAAAATGCAGCTGGGTTTAGTATATTAAGCTTGTATCCTGCTACCTTGTTGATGCAATTCCTACTTTTAAAATTATTTTCTAATATGTTTCAATATCTGGAAGGATCAGTCTTTCTCCTTATTCTTTTCAGCTCCTTCAGGGTTTTCTGATATCTAATCACATACTATTTATTTCCAGATGAATTTTAGTGTAACATTTTAGAAAATTATTATAATAGCCTTTGAGTATTTTAATTCAGGGAGAAAAAAATGCCCTTTTAATGTTTAATCTACTTATACATCAGGGCTTCCCTCATTGCTCAGAGGGTAAAGAATCTGCCTGCAAGGCCGGAGACCCAGGGTGATCTCTGGGTTGGGAAAGTCCACTGAATAAGAGAATGGTTACCCACTCTAGTATTCTTGCCTGAGAATTCTATGGACAGAGAAGCCAGGCGGGCTGCAGTCCATGGGGTCATAAAGAGTAGGACACGACTGAGCAACTAACACAGACACACCTTATCATCTTTGTGTTTACTCACTTCTTTTTTTTGTCCTTCAGTAGAGTTTTAAAGTTGTTTTTACATGAGTATTTTACACATTTTGGTTGCTATCTTTGGTATTATTCATAGTCTGGCATCTTTCCTTCCATTACATTTTTAACACTGGCTATTTATTTGTAAGAAGGAAAGTCATTGATTTGAGTCCATGTTTTTATTTCTAAGATTGCCTCTGGTGGTTGAGGCACAGTTCAGTTCAGTCGTTCAGCCGTGTCCGACTCATTGTGACCCCATGAATTGCAGCATGCCAGGCCTCCCTGTCCATCACCAACTCCTGGGGTCTACCCAAACCCATGTCCATCAAGGCAGTGATGCCATTCAGCCACCTCATCCTGTCATCCCCTTCTTCTCCTGCCCCCAATCCTTCCCAGCATTAGGGTCTTTTCCAATGAGTCAACTCTTTGCATGAGGTGGCCAAAGTATTGGAGTTTCAGCTTCAACATCAATCCTTCCAATGAACACCCAGGACTGATCTCCTTTAGGATGAACTCGTTGGACCTCCTTGCAGTCCAAGGGACTCTCAAGAGTCTTCTCCAACACTACAGTTCGAAAGCATCAATTCGTTGGCGCTCAGCTTTCTTCACTGTCCAACTCTCACATCCATACATGACTACTGGAAAAACCATAGCCTTGACTAGACGGACCTTTGTTGGTAAAGTAATGTCTCTGCTTTTTAATATGCTGTCTAGGTTGGTCATAACTTTCCTTCCAAGGAGTAAACATCTTTTAACATCATAGCTGCAATCACCATCTGCAGTGATTTTGGAGCCTCAAAAAATAAAGCCACCCACTGTTTCCACTGTTTCCCCATCTATTTGCCATGAAATGATGGGACCAGATGCCATGATCTTAGTTTTCTGAATGTTGAGCTTTAAGCCAACTTTTTCACTATCCTCTTTCACTTTCATCAAGAGGATGTTTAGTTCTTCATTTTCTGCCGTCAGAGTGGTATCATCCGCAAATCTGAGGTTATTGATATTTCTCCCAGCAATCTTGGTTCCAGCTTGTGTTTCATCCATCCAGTGCAGTATTTCTCATGATGTACTCTGCATATAAGTTAAATAAGCAGGTGACAGTATACAGCCTTGACATCCTCCTTTCCTGATTTGGAACCAGTCTGTTGTTCCATGTCTAGTTCTAACTGTTGCTTCCTGACCTGCATAGAAATTTCTCAAGAGGCAGGTCAGGTGGTCTGGTATTCCCATCTCTTGAAGAATTTTCCACAGTTTATTGTGATCCATATAGTCAAAGGCTTTGGCATAGTCAATAAAGCAGACGTAGATGTTTTTCTGGAACTCTCTTTCTTTTTCTTTTTTTTTTTTGTAAGGGCATACAAATTGTTAAAATATGAAATGCTTTTGTATTACTTCTCTCTGTCTCTAGTAGCCTTCCTTCACTTGGCCTCTGCCTGGGACCTTCTAGATTTTCCTTAGACTCAGCAACTAAAGGGTGAACCCTCACATACAGGGGGCTTTCCAGGATGCAGCTGCAGTCTAGACTCTGATTAGTTGGGGCCTAATCCAACTAATGCTGGTTGTTAAATATTTTTTTTTTTTTAGAGA